>ML824212.1:47001-64772 GCA_009831015.1 Picea engelmannii | reverse complement strand
ATAGGTACTGTTGTAAAATAATTCAATGATCTTCAATATGAAACTGAATAGTGAACATAATAAATAACATTAGTAAAAGAGATAGGGTTAGAAACTCACCTGAGTGTGGAAACCGCCATAGATGTACTTTGTAAAGGGAGAAGTGTCAAGCACTTACTTGGGGGCAGACCTTACCAAGTGAGAGAGAGATGACCAGTAGGAAAAACAAATCACAACAGACCCCCAAAAAAGATGACCTCAATCAATCAAAGAACCCTCAGAGACCAATGTTGCCTTGTAATCATCCACTTTGGGTCACGCTTCTCTTAACACATTAAGAAAACTATGGAGGGTCACGGTAGCCTTCCTTGAGGCATGCCACACAACATAGAGGTACAATAGAGGTCACAAGAGGCAGAGGCAAGTTGATAGTCAAGGTTAGGCTACAACAGGGTCAAGGAAGCGATTACAAGGCTACCGAGGGGTAGCTATAGGCTGACAATGCCAAGGATATGCTGCGACAGGGTCAAGGCTACCGAGGGGCAGCTTCAGGATGATAATGCCAAGGATAGGCTATGGCAGGTCAAGGAAACCACAACAAGGCTATCGAGGGGCAACTACAAGATGACAATGCCAAGGTTAGTTCGCGACAGGGTTAAGGTAACCACGACAAGGCTGTTGAGGGGTAGCTATAGGCTGACAGTGCCAAGGATAGGCTGCAGCCAGGTCAAGGCTATCGAGGGGAAACTACAGGCTGACAGCGCCAAGGATAGGTTGCGACAGGTTCAAGGAAGCTAGGACAAGGCTACCGAAGGGAAACTACAAGCTGACAGTGCCAAGGATAAGTTGTGGTAGGGTCAAGGTAGCCATAGAAAGGCTGTCGAGGGGCAGCTACAGGCTGACAACACCAAGGATAGGATTTGATAGGGTCAAGGATATCGAGGGGAAACTACAGGCTGACAGCACCAAGGATAGGCTATGACAGGGTCAAGGAAGCCACGACAAGGCTGGCGAGGGGCAACTACAGGCTGACAGTGCCAAGGATAGGCTATGCCAGGGTCAAGACAGACACGGAAAGGTTGTCGAGGGGTAGCTATAGGCTGACAGTGCCAAAGATAAGCTGCGATAGGGTCAAGGTAGCCACGAAAAGGTTGTTGAGGGATAGATACAAGATGAGAGTGCCAAGGATAGGCTGCAACCAACACATAAGAGGGGGAACCTAGCCACAATAAGGGTGACCAAAATATACAAGTCAAAAAGAGGGGATTAACCAATCACAAGATAACAACATAAAGGGTCATCTCTCTGTCAAAAGGTCGAATCATAATGTGGGGGTGTCATCCTCATACAAAGGGGGTTTCCAAACTTTGATGAGGGATTTATACCTTCTAGTCTAATCCAAGGGTCAAATGGTCAAAGGCAAAGAAAAATAACACTATCTACTAGATAATATGCATTAAAAATATTCAAAAAATGTCACAAAAAAGTAAATTTATCAAGAACTCATTGAAAGGCAAAGAAAAAAAAAGGTATGCAAGACCTTAATATTGATAGGCATATGTGAATTGTTTTTTATTATAAATGATCGATATTATAATATTATACATTAGTACTAGTTTTTTTTTTTCTTTGCACGACTTGCTACTAATTTGCTAAGTATTTCATCGATATATGTGTCATCTTCTTTTACTGCGTGCTCTTCTATTGTTGACTGTCCTTGCGTTCTTTAACTCATTGCACTCCTTGTCACGTACTCATGATGTTGAGGCACCATATGCAGGTCATCGACTACAGTGACAAAAAATATTAAATTTATAGGGCAAGTTATTGAATACGATTGATTTAGTTCATTAATAAGAAAAAATACGACTGGAATGTAATAATTTACCTGCCATGTGATCCTCTTCTATTAGAGGATCTCGATGTATGTCGTACAGCTCTACCACTAAAACCATAAAATTTATAAGTAGACAATCATAATTGAATTAGCAAAAAGAAAAAATAGAATTACAAAATTCATAAGTACGAAATTATTAAGTTATATATGATTAATATACAACCATATTACCATTGTGGCTCTCATGTGCTGCACCGACCAAATTATGTTAGGATCAGGTTGCACCTCACTTTCAGGAGGCTGTGCCTCACTATCAGGAGGCTGCACCTCACTATCAGGAGGTTGCACCTCACTTTCATGGGGTTGCACAGAAGCACCATCTTGTGGCTGCTCTCTACTATCGACAAACTATTCTGCAGTACTATTGATGGGCTCGGTAATATTGTTGCTCCCCTGCTATAAATAATAGAGAAACATATAAAATTCTTGGACGATATCAAACGAGAATGTATTTTAAAGGTAATGAAACTGTGTTATTGTGGTTAGATTTGTATAATATACCATCTCATGCACATTGCATCTTGGCGACTGTCCCAATATTTTTCGATGATCAATAAAAAACTAGTATCCATACTTGTAACCAAGTCAAAGGTCTTCCGTAGTGGCTTTGGTACCAAAATCATCCCCCTACATTGCATAAGAGTATTGATTTTTGTTATTGGTTGCCCCATGAATTACCAGAAACCTGGAAGGCGATATAACTAATAATATTTTTAAGATGTTTGATTACTTACAATTCGTGCCTGTAACTTCAAATAGCCACCTTGGCCTAGTTTGTGTTGGCCATGTTTCTCAACCCTTTCCTTGGCGACTTTCGAAGTGTGAGGAAGCCTATGAAAAATTTCAAGTATGTTATATACCACAATTGTATTTAAAAATAAATAAATCTAAAAGTATTGAATTCAAATTGTATTATACCTTCCTGGACCAGGTGGATTTCTTACTTCTTTTCTCAATCTCTTCTCTTTTGCGTCCTCAATGAATGCCTTCCATTCCCTCTCAGGAATAATGGGTGGACACTCATACCTAGGGTTCTTTTGCAAGTTAACCCTATACATGTCACGTATATATTTTAAATATAGGCCCACCGCTTTGGAGCCCTCACTTTTGTCGAAGGTATCTACCCCAAACATATGTTCAAGGTAGTCCAAGATTTATTTTTTCAGGTGAATACTCTAAGAATTCCACCTCGTGAATAATGTGGGACCTGTTGACACTCAGAAGTGAAATGGGTTGCAGAAAATCAATCCCGAGGCAACCTCGATACACTTTGGATTAGAAGCTGCCCTCTTCTAACCCGAGAGGGATCTCTTGAAAAATGTCACGATAGGAATTTAAATAGCATGAAAAAGGTGGGAAGATTTATGGGTGAAATATGGTCTTGGATTCATGGGGTTTGGGGGTTAAACCAGGAAAAGGTCCATTGGGCATGGATTCAAATGAAAACCGAGAAAAAGAGATAATAACAGAGATCAAATAACTTGCAGAAAGTGAGGCAAAGTAAGTCTATCTTCTAGCACTTTAATTTTCATGATGCGGTAGCGGAAAGAAAAAGGAAATGCCGACATTCGCTGTAGCGAAGGATATATGAAGAGTTCTGAAAATGTAGATTGGTCTTACACAGCTGATAGCTGGTGCAGAGGAAAGGCAATAAACAAGTACAGAAACACCCTAATCCTTTTCGTTATAGTAGTACAACGAAGCCCATCGGTTAGAAGAAAACAAAACGTAATGCAACTGTAATGGATTAAGGAAGACATAAGATTATGGAAACACATCAACTGTGAGTAAGGAATACATAAATGAAATCCAAACAATTTAACATAGTTGAAGGAGAAGAAAACATGCTGAAAGAAAATCAACCGTGATGAATCTCACAGTCACAAGGAAAAACCATCTTTATTGCTCCATTAACAGTTTACAAAAAATCAGTCCATAAATGGCCTACAAAAAACTCAGAAATTTACAATGAAACCCTCTTTAGGAGAGGTTTCCCCCTACTGCGCTCATGCACCCCCCTATTTTTGGTGTTACATCATCCCTTTTTAAAAGGAAAAATAAAAACTCTTGATGTTCGAGGGAATGTGAAATGATTCGCCTTCTCCAGACTGCGTGGCTACCGGATGGCTGCCAGCTTCATTAAACACTCATTGCATGGGCTGTAACGGTTCTCACATTTTCGAACCCTCACTGCTGCCTACCCAGTGCCCCATTATATTTTGCTCACAATTACTATAGAAAACAAATAATATGAAGTTGAATTGTTGTTGTTAGTGCTCTTGCTGGCTTGACAAAATTTGAACTTCAGTTAAAGTGCATTTACTGGTAAATGATTTCATGCATTCAACTACAGATGATGGAAAGGAGTAGCTTTACAATTTTGGTAATTAACTTATAAACATCGGTCCGAAGAAATTCCATTGCATCAAGCGCAAAAAAAGGGGAAATTATAGCAGAATTAATACAATTATTCAACTGACTAAAAACATGACTACCTGACCAGACCTCCAAATCCTCTCCCCTACTACAAAAAATCTATCTACCATAACTCACGATATTTTCATCATTCATTCCCCTTTAACAAAAAAGAGAGGGTTCATCTCAGTAAGAGGCATCCATAGATTTTGTGGCTCCGGCAAGCACCCGAGGTCGACCATGGGAAGATTGCCTCTCATAACGCTCACCTTGACGATGCCACCAAGATACTCTTTCACAAATACATCTGCGAAGTTATCTCGTTCTATCATTCAGATTCGTGTTCACATTTTTCTCAGTCCAGTCTTTGAGAGGTGGTTTTTACGGGAATTTGAAAAGGGATTTAAGAGATCACCCAAGCCATAGAAAATGGTGAAACTGCCTACTTAATCCATACATAGTGGTAGGCCTTTCTAGGAGCTCCCTCCTGATCCATAAAAAGGCAGGGCAAAATAGATAGATATAGATATCTATCTCCATCTATATTATTTCCAGAAACAGTGAAAGTTGCAAACTGGAACATAGTTGAACCATATTGAGAAACCACCACATTCACTTGGCTGGTCGTTGATGGTATATGCATCAGACACATTGAGACCTCCGTCGAATTTAATGGCTTCTGCTTCCACAACGTTTGGATCACCGTTCCACCATTCGCCTTAGTGCAATGCAGTGCTCCTTCGAGTGTATTCCGTATTGGGAGGCCTGATGTCGGTTTGCTCCTTGAAATGCTTCTGTCACTACCTTATTATTCTCTGGGAATACACCCATAGATTGCAGAACACGAATTGGAATAATGGATTTGCCAAAGATAGAAACGACCCATAATCATGGCATGTGAGTGTTGAGTGATTGGGTCTCATACGTCGGTTCCAAAGGAATATTTGTTGGCAAAAAAACAAACAACCCGAGTCATCAATAAACTATATGAGGTTGGAATGCATTGACCTTTGAAAATGTTACAATATCCTTGTCCATTCCATCGGGAGTGTATTTAATCATAGCTCCCTGTACCAGTGTAGTATAGAATTCCATTGCAAGAGGTTTCCTAGAGCTGATGTAGTAATCCAATATCTTTTTGTCTCCTTTAATATCCCTGCAACGTAGGTAATGCCTCATTACTTGTGTCACACAAAAGAGATCAGGCACATAACCATCTTGCTTCAGCATCTTCGAAATTGTATCTACCACCTCTTTACTGCCCAGATCAGCACAAGCATGAAGAGAAGTATGATAAACACTTAATAGGTTGTTAAAGTAACACCGCTGTACAATCTCAGCAGTAGGAACATTGTAAAGTTCTTCCTCGGTTACACCAATCATTCCAGAATCTCCATTGCCACTGGAAGCTTCCACAGATGACCAACCTTTCGACTGCTTCACTAGTTCAATGATCTTAGATGTGGTCTCTTCTATTACAGGTTCCTTGTTCTTGAATGCAGTTATTAGCCCAGAATAGCAGAATTTATTCAAACCAAGACCGGCAGCAGTCATATCACAGACAATTGCATACACTCAATTGACTCGGCCACATGATGCACAAGAATATAAAATTTCTATATATGTTTGTCCCCTCGGCTTTACTCCACACTGCTTCATTTTGTATGTCTTTTGCTCATTTTGCAAACCTTAAGGTGCTTAAAATTTCGTTCTTTCCGGAGAGATGGCACAAATCATGGTCAACTTTGCATTCCCTCCCAAAGATTCTTGCAACAAAAGGTTAATTTTGAATTGCAGTAAGGAATATGCCTTTTCTTTCTTTGTGATGCTTATGCTAGAATATTTATCAAGTTCCCTAGCTTTGACAGAGAATGGTTAATGTTTCCAGCTTCCTTCAAACGCTCTCCAACAGCACCGGTGAGCTTTTGTCTCTCAGATCCAGTGAGGTCAACAAGGTTGATTCTACTCATCCTCAAACTGAGTAACCCATCTGTCATGCTCTTGTAACGAGATTCAAGTACACATGTGACCACACTATGTGAACGTGAACTTTCCACATTAATGCTTGTAGCACCCACTCTCCTATTTGCAAGTCCCCGAAGAAAGAGCTGCGTTACATCATCCATGCTGGCAACATATTCCTCTGTAATATTTTCCACATACACCCCATTTTTTGTGTCTTCTCTAATCTGAAGATTTCTTTGTGTAGGTTCCAACAAATCTATGATTTTCTCATTATATATCTCTAGGAATGAACAATGACACTGATAATGTAGTTGCTTTTCAACATTTTATATTCTTCTTCTTGGACTCGTACAAACAATTGCTCAAAAAACATGAGGAGTTATGCCACGGTGCCTGCTCAGGATTTTCTCTTCAATTGAAGCATTTGATGGTCCCCACATGGTATATGTTTTACCACTTCCATTCTATCCCTAAGAAAATATAGAACTGTTAAATCCTGCCAAGCAGTTCTCTACCAGTGGTAGACCCACCATCTCAGAAATATCTTGCTGGGTGGACTCTGTTCCGGCGATGGCGTCGAACATAAATTGTTGATCTGCCATAGCCACTGTATCAGACGAGGTCTCCTGTATAATCTGGGTGCCTTCTCATCTTCATTAGGCCTGGTGTACCAATTTTTAATAAGTTTAATGAATACCTGTACACAAGACTTCTTAACAAGAATGTCTTTGTGGCTGCAAGTAGCACAGACAAGCAACTGGATTATTTCATTCAAATATCCAGAGTTTTAAGGAAAACTGCAGATAATTCATATGATGTTGTCGCATGCAGAAAATTAAGAAAGTCTTCTGTGGATCTTGCAACTCTCGTATTAACCGATGGGCATTTGGTGTTGAAGGAGCATCTACTTCCAGAAGAGGGCGGGGTCTGTGAATAGAAAAGAATGGCGCTCTTCCCAGTGCTTCTACCTGAAGATAAGCATGTGGTTCTACTGTAGCTCTTGCTCAATTATGTCGATAAAGAAACCCTATGAAGCATAAATTTCGGTCCTCTGACCCTGGTGAACCAGAAGCCCGAGTTCATCCTTGTACAAATAAATCTTAAATGTCTTCTCCATAATTGCATAGCTCCTTCGAAAAGCTGAAACATTATGATATATTTCAGGATAAAGATCGACATTGAATTCAGTATCTAGTATGAATGAACCACCATCTACACCTTTATTCGCTTCTTCTTTGAATTCATTATCTTTAAATTCAGAGGGATTTTCATCAGATGAATTATCTTGAGAATCACTAATCCTTTCCAGAACCAGTCTCGGGCAGCACAGTCAAAGTTTGCTATCTGTTACAACATCGGCTCCAACTAGGGACGGTACTTTCTCATAAAGTGCCGAGAATAGTAGACCAGGTGCCTCCATCCGTTGGGAGACCTAGCGTGAAAGCTGTAATTCTAAGTTCTCCTACCATTGAAATCACCATCAGAAACTTTTAATGGAGTCGCAAGAGCATGTGCAACCAATATTTGCCTATGATTGACTGCTCAACCAGGCCGCAGGACTGTAACAATGTCGTTCTCCCAGGGATCAACTTCGAAAATCCCCGGAAACGACACCAAAATGTTGACACTCAGAACTGAAATGGGTTGCAGGAAATCAATCCTGAGGCAACCTCGAACCACTTTGGATTAGAAGCTGCCCTCTTCCAACCCGAGAGGGATCTCTCGAAAAATGTCACGATAGGAATTTAAATAGCATGAAAAAGGTGGGCAGATTTATGGGTGAAAGATGGTCTTGGATTCTTGGGGTTTTGGGGTTAAACCAGGAAAAGGTCCATTGGGCATGAAGTCAAATGAAAACTGAGAAAAAGAGACAATAACAGAGATCAAATAACTTGCAGAAAGTGAGGCAAAGTAAGTTTATCTTCCAGTGCTTTAAATGTCATGATGTAGTAGCGGAAATAAAAAGGAAATGCCGATGGCTGCCGTAGTGAAGGATATATGCAGAGTTCTGAAAATGCAGATTGGTCTTACACAGCTGATAACTGGTGCAGAGGAAACGCAATAAACAAGAACAAAAACACCCTAATCCTTTTTGTTATAGTAGTACAACGAAGCCCATCGGTTAGAAGAAAACAAAATGTAATGCAACTGTAATGGATTAAGGAAGACATAAGATTATGGAAACACATCAACTATGAGTAAGGAATACATAAATGAAATCCAAACAATTTAACACAGTCGAAGGAGAAGAAAACATGCTGAAAGAAAATCAACCGTGATGAATCTCACAGTCACAAGGAAAAACCATCTTTATTGCTCTATTAACAGTTTACAAAAACTCAGTCCATAAATGGCCTACAAAAAACTCAGATATTTACAATGAAACCCACTTCAGGAGAGGTTTCCCCCTGCTATGCTCATGCGCCGCCCTTTTTTTGGTGTTACATCATCCCTTTTTAAAAGGAAAAATAAAAACTCTTGATGTTCCAGGGAATGTGAAATGATTCGCCTTCTCGGGACTGCGTGGCTACTGGATGGCTACTAGCTTCATTAAACACTCATTGCATGGGCCGTAATGGTTCTGACATTTCTGAACCCTCACTGATGCCTGCCCAGTGCCCCATGATTTTTTTCTCACAATTACTATAGAAAACAAATAATATGAAGTCGAATTGTTATTGTTAGTGCTCTTGCTGGCTTGAAAAAATCTGAACTTCAGTTAAAGTGCATTTACTAGTAAATGCTTTCATGCATGCAAAAACAGATGATGGAAAGGAGTAGCTTTAGAATTCTGGTAATTAACTTATAAGCATCGGTCCGAAGAAATTCCATTGCATCAAGTGCAAAAAAAGGGGAAATTATAGCAGAATTAATACAATTATTCAACTGACTAAAAACATGACTACCTGACCAGACCTCCAAATCCTCTCCCCAACTACAAAAAATCTATCTGCCATAACTCATGATATTTGCATCATTCATTCCCCTTTAACAACAAAGAGAGGGTTCGTCTCAGTAAGAGGCACACACAGATTTTGCGGCTCCGGCAAGCGCCCGAGGTCGGCCATGGGAATATTGCCTCTCATAACGCTCACCTTGATGATGCCACCAAAATAATCATTCACAAACACATCTGCGAAGCTATCTCGTTCTATCATTCATATTCTTGTTCGCATTCTGCTCAGTCCAGTCTTTGAGAGGTGGTTTTTACAAGAATTTTAAAAGGGATTTAAGAGATCACCCAAGCCATAGAAAATGGTGAAACCGCCTACTTATTCCATAGATAGTGGTAGGCCTTTCTAGGAGCTCCCTTGCGATCCATAAAATGGCAGGGCGAAATAGATAGATATAGATATCTATCTCCATCTATATTATTTCCAGAAATAGTGAAAGTTGCAAACTGGAACGTAGTTGAACCATCTTGAGAAACCACCACATTCGCTTGGTTGGTCGTTGATGGTATATGCATCAGACACATTGAGACCTTCGCCGAATTTAATGGCTTCTGCTTCCATAGCGTTTGGATCACCGTTCCACCATTCGCCTCACTGCAATGCAGTGCTCCTTCGAGTGTATTCTGTATTGGGAGGCCTGATGTCGGTCTGCTCCTTGAAATGCTTATGTCACTACCTTATTATTCTTTGGGGATACACCCATAGATTGCAGAACACGAATTGGAATAATGGATTTGCCAAAGATAGAAATGGCCCATAATCATGGCATGCGAGCGTGGAGTGATTGGGTCTCATACGTCGGTTCCAAAGGAATATTTGTTGGCAATGAAACAAACAACCCGAGTCACTAATAAACTATATGAGGTTCGAATGCATTGACCTTTGAAAATGTTACAATATCCTTCTCCATTCCATCGGGAGTGTATTCAATCATAGCTCCTTGTACCAGTGTAGTATAGAATTCCATTCCAAGAGGTTTCCCAGAGCTGATGTAGTCATCCAATATCTTTTTGGCTGATTTAATATCCCTGCAACGTAGGTAATGCCTCATTTCTTGTGTCACACAAAAGAGATCAGGCACATAACCATCTTGCTTCAGCATCTCCGAAATTGTATCTACCGCCTCTTTACTGCCCAGATCAGCACAATCATGAAGAGTAGTATGATAAACAGTTAATAGTCTGTTAAAGTAACGTCGTTGTACAATCTCAGCAGTAGGAACGTTGTAAATTTCTTCCTCCATCACACCAATCATTCCAGAATCTCCATTTCCACTGGAAGCTTCCACAGATGACCAACCTTTTGAATGCTTCACTAGTTCAATGATCTTAGATGTGGTCTCTTCTGTTACAGGTTCCCTGTTCTTGAATGCAATTATTAGCCCAGAATAGTGGAATTTATTCAAACCAAGACCTGAAGCAGTCATATCACGGACAATTGCATACACTCGATCGACTCGACCACATGACACACAAGCACATAAAAGTGCTATATATGTTTGTCCCCTCGGCTTTACTCCACACCGCTTCATTTTGTATGTCTTTTGCTCATTTTGCAAACCTTAAGGTGCTTAAAGTTTCATTCCTACAACTGCTTGACAGGGAGATGGCACAAATCATGGTCAACTTTGCATTCCCTCCCAAAGATTCTTGCAACAAAAGGTTAATTTTGAATCGCGGTAAGGAATATGCCTTTTCTTTCTTTGTGATGCTTCTGTTAAAATATTTATCAAATTCCCTAGCTGTGACAGAGAACGGTTAATGTTGCCATCTTCCTTCAAACGCTCTCCAGCACCACCGGTGAGCTTTTGTCTCTCAGATCCAGCGAGGTCAACAAGGTTGATTCTACTCATCCTCAAACTGAGTAACCCATCTGTCATGCTCTTGCAGCAAGATTCAAGTACACATGTGACCACACTATGTGAACGTGAACTTTCCGCATTAATGCTTGTAGCACCCACTCTCCTATTTGCAAGTCCTCGAAGAAAGAGCTGAGTTACATCATCGATGCAGGAAACATATTCCTCTGTAATATTTTCCACATACACCCCATTTTTTGTGTCTTCTCTAATCTGAAGATTTCTTTGTGTAGGTTCCAACAAATATGTGATTTGCTCATTATATATCTCCAGGAATGAATAGCGACACTGATAATGTAGTTTCTTTTCAACATTTTATATTCTTCTTCTTGGATTCATGCAAACAATTGCTCAAAAACACGAGGAGTTATGCCACGGTGCCTGCTCGGGATTTTCTCTTCAATTGAAGCATTTGATGGTCCCCACATGGTATATGTTTTACCACTTCCAGTCTGGCCCTAAGAAAATATAGAACTGTTAAATCCTGCCAAGCAGTTCTCTACCAGTGGTAGACCCACCATCTCAAAAATATGTTGTTGGGTGGACTCTGTTCCGGTGATGGCGTCGAACGTAAATTGYTGATCTGCCACAACCAATGTATCGGACAAGGTCTCCTGTATAATATGGGTGCCTTCTCATCTTCATTAGGCCTRGTGTACCAATTTTTAATAAGTTTAATGAATACCTGTACATAGGACTTCTTAACAAGAATGTCTTTGTGGCTGCAAGCAGCACATACAAGCAAYTGGATTATTTCATTCAAATATCCAGAGTTTTAAKGAAAACTGCAGATAATTCATATGATGTTGTCGCATGCAAAAAATTAAGAAAGTCTTTTGCGGATCTTGCAACTCTCGTATTTCTCGATGGGCATTTGGTGTTGAAGGAGCGTCCACTTCCAGAAGAGGGTGGGGTCTGCGAATAGAAAAGAATGGCACTCTTCCCAGTGCTTCTACCTGAAGATAAGCATGTGGTTCTGCTACAGCTCTTGTTCAATTATGTCGATAAAGAAACCCTCTGAAGCATAAATTCTGGTCCTCTGACCCTGGTGAACCAGAGGCCTGAGTCCATCCTTGTACAAATAAATCTTAAATGTCTTCTCCATAATTGCATAGCTCCTTCAAAAAGCCGAAAAATTATGATATATTTCAGGATAAAGATCGACATTGAATATAGTATCTAGTATGAACGAACCGCCATCTACACCTTTATTCTCTTCTTATTTGAATTCATTATCTTTAAATTCAGAGGGATTTTCATCACACAAATTATCTTGAGAATCACTAATCCATTCCAGAACCAGTCTCGGGCAGCACAGTCAAAGTATTATATCTGTTACAACATCGGCTCCAACTAGGGACAGTACTTTCTCATAAAGTGCCGAGAACAGTAGACCAGGTGCCTCCATCAGTTGGGCGACCTAGCGTGAAAGATGTAATTCTGAGTTCTCCTGCCATTGAAATCACCATCAGAAACTTTTAATGGAGTCGCCAGAGCATGTGCAACCAATATTTGCCTATGACTGACTGCTCAACCAGGCCATAGGACTGTAACAATGTCGTTCTCCCAGGGGTCAACTTCGAAAATCCCTGGCAATGGTGCCAAATTTTGACACTCAGAACTGAAATGGGTTGCAGCAAATCAATCCCGACAACCTCGAACCACCTTGGATTAGAAGTTGTCCTCTTCCAACCCGAGAGGGATCTCTCAGAAAATGTCACAATAGGAATTTAAATAGCATGAAAAAGGTGGGCAGATTTATGGGTGAAAGATGGTCTTGGATTCATGGGGTTTAGGGGTTAAACCAAGAAAAGGTCCATTGGGCATGGAGTCAAATGAAAACTGAGAAAAAGAGACAATAACAAAGATCAAATAACTTGCAGAAAGTGAGGCAAAGTAAGTCTATCTTCCAGCGCTTTAATTTTCATGATGCAGTAGCGGAAAGAAAAAGGAAATGCCGACGGCCGTCGTAGCGAAGGATATATGAAGAGTTCTGAAAATTCATATTGGTCTTACACAGTTGATAGCTGGTGCAGAGGAAAGGCAATAAACAAGTACAGAAACACCCTAATCCTTTCCGTTATAGTAGCACAACGAAGCCCATCGGTTAGAAGAAAACAAAATGTAATGCAGCTGTAATGGATTAAAGAAGACGTAAGATTATGGCAACACATCAACTGCGAGTAAGGAATACATAAATGAAATCCAAACAATTTAACACAGTCAACGGAGAAGAAAACATGCTGAAAGAAAATCAACCATGATGAATCTCACAGTCACAAGGAAAAACCATCTTTATTTCTCCATTAACAGTTTCCAAAAACTCAGTCCATAAATGGCCTACAAAAAACTCAGACATTTACAATGAAACCCTCTTCAGGAGAGGTTTCCCCCTGCTGCGCTCATGCGCCCCCCTTTTTTGGGTGTTACATCATCCCTTTTTAAAAGGAAAAATAAAAACTCTTAATGTTCCAGTGAATGTGAAATGATTCGCCTTCTCCAGACTGCGTGGCTACCAGATGGTTGCCAGCTTCATTAAATACTCATTGCATGGGCCGTAATGGTTCTGACATTTCCGAACCCTCACTGCTGCCTGCCCAGTGCGCCATGATTTTTTGCTCACAATTACTATAGAAAACAAATAATATGAAATCGAATTGTTGTTGTTAGTGCTCTTGTTGGCTTGACAAAATCTGAACTTTAGTTAAAGTGCATTTACTGGTAAATGCTTTCATGCATGCAACTTCAGATGATGGAAAGGAGTAGCTTTAGAATTCTGGTAATTAACTTATAAGCATCGGTCCGAAGAAATTCCATTGCATCAAGCGAAAAAAAAGGGGAAATTATAGCAGAATTAATACAATTATTCAATTGACTAAAAACATGACTACCTGACCAGACCTCCAAATCCTCTCCCCTACTGCAAAAAATCTATCTGCCATAACTCATGATATTTGCATCATTCGTTCCCCTTTAACAACAAAGAGAGGGTTCATCTCAGTAAGAGGCATCCACAGATTTTGCGGCTCCGGCAAGCGCCCGAGGTCAGCCATGGGAAGATTGGCCCTCATAATGCTCACCTTGACGATGCCACCAAGATACTCGTTCACAAACACATCTGCGAAGCTATCTCGTTCTATCATTCAGATTCGTGTTCACATTCTGCTCAGTCTAGTCTTTGAGAGGTGGTTTTTACAGGAATCTGAAAAGGGATCTAAGAGATCACCCAAGCCACAGAAAATGGTGAAACTGCCTACTTATTCCATACATAGTGGTAGGCCTTTCTAGGAGCTCCCTCCCGATCCATAAAAAGGTAGGGTGAAATAGATAGATATAGATATCTATCTCCATCTATATTATTTCCAGAAACAACGAAAGTTGCAAACTGGAACGTAGTTGAACCATCTTGAGCAACCACCACATTCACTTGGCTGGTCGTTGATGTTATATGCATCATGCACATTGAGACCTCCGCTGAATTTAATGGCTTCTGCTTCCACAGTGTCTGGATCACCGTTCCACCATTCACCTCAGTGCAATGCAGTGCTCCTTCGAGTGTATTCCGTATTGGGAGGCCTGATGTCGGTCTGCTCCTTGAAACACTTCTGTCGCTGCCTTATTATTCTCTGGGGATACACCCATAGATTGCAGAACATGAATTGGAATAATGGATTTGCCAAAGATAGAAATGGCCCATAATCATGGCATGCGAGCGTGGAGTGATTGGGTTTCATACGTTGGTTCCAAAGGAATATTTTCTGGAAACGAAACAAACAACTTGAGTCATCAATAAACTGTATGAGGTTGGAATGCATTGACCTTTGAAAATGTTATAATATCCTTCTCCATTCCATCGGGAGTGTATTCAATCATAGCTCCCTGTACCAGTGTAGTATAGAATTCCATTCCAAGAGGTTTCCCAGAGCTGATGTAGTCATCCAATATCTTTTTGGCTGATTTAATATCCCTGCAACGTAGGTAATGCCTCATTACTTGTGTCACACAAAAGATATCAGGCAGATAACCATCTTGCTTCAGCATCTCCGAAATTGTATCTACCGCCTCTTTACTGCCCAGATCAGCACAAGCATGAAGAGCAGTATGATAAACAGTTAATAGTCCATTAAAGTAATGCCACTGTACAATCTTAGTAGTAGGAACGTTGTAAATTTCTTCCTCGGTCACACCAATCATTCTAGAATCTCCATTGCCACTGGAAGCTTCCACAGATGACCAACCTTTCCACTGCTTCACTAGTTCAATGATCTTAGATGTGGTCTCTTCTATTACAGGATCCCTATTCTTGAATGCAGTTATTAGCCCAGAATAGCGGAATTTATTCAAACCAAGACCGGCAACAGTCATATCACGGACAATTGCATATACTCGATCGACTCGGCCACATGATGCACAAGAACATAAAATTTCTATATATGTTTGTCCCCTCGGCTTTACTCCACACCGCTTCATTTTGTATGTCTTTTGCTCATTTTGCAAACCTTAAGGTGCTTAAAGTTTCGTTCCTGCAACTGCTTGCCAGAGAGATGTCACAAATCATGGTCAACTTTGCATTCCCTCCCAAAGATTCTTGCAACAAAAGGTTAATTTTGAATCACGGTAAGGAATATGCCTTTACTTTCTTTGTGATGCTTCTGCTAGAATATTTATCAAGTTCCCTAGCTGTGACAGAGAATGGTTAATGTTGCCAGCTTCCTTCAAACACTCTCCAGCAGCACCGGTGAGCTTTTGTCTCTCAGATCCAGCGAGGTTAATAAGGTTGATTCTACTCGTCCTCAAACTGAGTAACCCATCTGTCATGCTTTTGCAGCGAGATTCAAGTACACATGTGACCACACTATTTGAACGTGAACTTTCCGCATTAATGCTTGTAGAACCCACTCTCCTATTTGCAAGTCCTTGAAGAAAGAGCTGAGTTACATCAACCATGCTCACAACATATTCCTCTGTAATATTTTCCACATACACCCCATTTTTTGTGTCTTCTCTAATCTGAAGATTTCTTTGTGTAGGTTCCAACAAATATGTGATTTTCTCATTATATATCTCCATGAATGAACAACAACACTGATAATGTAGTTTCTTTTCAACATTTTATATTCTTCTTTTTCGATTCGTGCAAACAATTGCTCAAAAACACGAGGAGTTAAGCCACGGTGCCTGCTCAGGATTTTATCTTCAATTGAAGCATTTGATGGTCCCCAAATGGTATATGTTTTACCACTTCCAGTCTGGCCCTAAGCAAATATAGAATAGTTAAATCCTGCCAAGCAGTTCTCTACCAGTGGTAGACCCACCATCTCAAAAATATCTTGCTGGGTGGACTCTGTTCCGGCGATGGTGTCGAACGTAAATTGTTGATCTACCACAACCACTGTATCGGACAAGGTCTCCTGTATAATTTGGGTGCCTTCTCATCTGTATTAGGTCTGGTGTACCAATTTAATAAGTTTAATGAATACCTGTACACAGGACTTCTTAACAAGAATGTCTTTGTGGCTGCAAGCAACACATACAAGAAACTGGATTATTTCATTCAAATATCCAGAGTTTTAAGGAAAACTGTAGATAATTCATATGATGTTGTCTCATGCAGAAAATTAAGAAAGTCTTCTGTGGATCTTGCAACTCTCGTATTTCCCGATGGGCATTTGGTGTTGAAGGAGCGTCCACTTCCACAAGAGGGCGGGGTCTACGAATAGAAAAGAATGGCGCTCTTCCCAGTGCTTCTACCTGAAGATAAGCATGTGGTTCTGCTGCATCTCTTGTTCAATTATGTCGATAAAGAAATGCTCCGAAGCATAAATTTCGGTCCTCTGACCCTGGTGAACTAGAGGCCTGAGTCCATCCTATGTACAAATAAATCTTAAATTTCTTCTCCATAATTGCATAGCTTCTTCAAAAAGATGAAACATTATGATATATTTCAGGATAAAGATCGACATTGAATTCAATATCTAGTATGAACGAACCACCATCTACACCTTTATTCGCTTATCCTTTGAATTCATTATCTTTAAATTCAGAGGGATTTTCATCGGACGAATTATCTTGAGAATCACTAATCCTTTCCAGAACCAGTCTCGGGCAGCACAGTCAAAGTTTGATATCTGTTACAATGGGACCAAAAATTTCCAATGACTGGTCATGCAGGTGTTTATAAAACAATTTGTTTCCTACATGCAAAAATAGACGATCATTAATTAGAAAATAATAATATATAAGATGATATATGCTTTAGATATACAACAAAAAATGGTTAAAACAATTAAAAACTCCTGGAATTTTTAATGTCTTTATTGGAACTCCTTTCTCATTCTCCAAAAAAGTGCATGACGATATAGGAAATGAACTGACAGTTTCATCACTACCATTGCCACCAGCTCCTGCGTGTGGCTCTGCCACCTCTGGCTGATGGGGTATGTCATGCTCATGATCCCTAGCTATAGGTGTAGACCCAGTCTGAGTATGACTAGGATCAATCGCAGGTGGAGTGATGAATAGCCTAGCCGGTATATGTTGGCTCATGCTGGTTGGACGTTGTGGTGTACTCTTTGCAACATGACTACTACCAACATCTATTGCAGGAGCCACGTTGTGGTGTACTCTTTGCAACATGACTACTACCAACATCTATTGCAGGAGCCGACTGAATCGGAGCCAAAAAATCCTATATAAGAAAGAA
>ML824211.1:0-26355 GCA_009831015.1 Picea engelmannii | reverse complement strand
CACTGTATTTCGAATTTTCAAAAGGTGGGAGACAAACCAAGGATGCCATGATTGAAGAACACACAGGGTTACTTCTCCCCACACACAGGGCTACTTCTTCCCTTAGTCTCTAACTATTGTAGATTTGCTTCGGCCATCTATTCCGGTCCTTGTAATGACGTTAAGAGATTGTTAGTCTTAGTGTCTAGTTTTTTCCCATTTTGGAAACTGAACCGGTTGTTGGAATACTAGCACCTTGTTACTATTCCTTAAGTTTGTTTTTAGCGCCTTTATATCGCTGCTTCATTTGTCAGAGCATGTTATATTGTTTTTTTTTCGAGAAGGTGGGATCATTTCATTCATTAAACTCATCGTTAATTCCCAAGAGACTTTACTTAGTGGTTTCCAGATGGCCTCTTCCAGGCTTGACTCTATTAATGCGGAGGTACAGGCTATGCTGAGTGAGCCTGCAGATGAACTATGGCAGATACATGCAGTTAATACCGAACTTATTACTCCAAAACCTAACTTGAACCCTAATCTTTCTTCCGGAGCCCCTGGTATTCCTTTGGTCACTCACGCTCCCTCTTCCTCCTATTCTGCACACACCCCGTCTTTTGATACCTACTTACCAGCACACTCTACTAAAAATCTAAGGGACTTCCCGCTGGTCCAGAGTTGTTCTAAACTTGTTAATGGTAGTCCTACCTTAGCACACAAACAGGCGAATCCCACGTCGGTTGATGTTGGTAATATTACGTATAGGAAGCAGTGGAAAGCCTCGAAAGAGGTTAAGAGGATGGTTCTCGGAGCCGACATAGGTTTAGTAGATACCTGTAGACTCACGCTATATGGACTTGTAGGCAAATTTGCATATCAGAGTTTGAGTGTTGAGAAACTTACTGTCTGGTTAGAATAGATTGGGTTACTATCATTGGTTACGTCCCATACATGTATAGTTTATACAAAGGCTGGATAGGCTTTCTATGTAGAAGCCCGGAAGACGCAACAACATTGTTGAACTCCTTCTAGGTGGATGGTACGAATAGCCTAATGATTAAGAGATGGAGATTAGCTTTCAACACAGACTTTGATTTTTTCCCTTTTAGACACATTTGGGTCTCATTTCCAGGGTTACCTTGGTTTTTATGGAATGATGGAGCCTTAAGGGCTATCGGTAATTCCCTCGGTAAGTTTATCATGACCGATGAAAGATCTCTTTCAATTTCTGCGAGAAAGGTTGGAAAGGTGATGGTGGAAATTAATATCCAGCAAGGATTTCCTGCTAATTTAGAAATAGAGTGGCAAGGAAATATTATATTGCAGAAGCTTGACTACCTAGGGATTCCATTCCGCTGTAGTTTCTCCAAAAGCACTACTCACCTTCCACATGAGTGCCAAGGGAAGTTTTTACATGAAGAGTTGATGGAACCCACTAGAGGATACTGTACACAGTCTCACACTTCGATGGAAATGGGTTTCAAAGGTCTTGCTGGTAGTGGTTCGAGCTTTCTGGAGCCTCCCGCGACGGTTTTAGGTAAGCTTCAATCCTATTGCCCGTTTGTCAATCATACTCTGTCTTTGGGGGAAAGAGATTTGGTTTTATCATCCGTCTGGCTCAAACAAGTTATAGCTGATATTGTCTCACCAACATCATCTACTGATGGACACTCGGACAACACGGTTGACGTATCTGAAGTCTTTGTTTCTCCTTCTAGTTCCCAGACTGTTGTTAAGGTTATGGAACCTGTGGCCCATGTCAACCACCAGGAAGTATCTGTTGTTTTATCCACTAACGGACCCCCTACCGTAGAACCCCCTTCTTCTCTTTTGTCAACTTTATCCCCTCGGACTAGTCAACTTGATTCCGATTCGCCCTTTTTTCTTCCCTAATTCCGTGAATTGGAAGACGAAGAATCAAATTTGACAACAGTACTTGACTCACTAATCCCCTTTATTCGTGGAAATGAATCCACTGTGAAACTACCTGTATTTCTTGGTAAACTTGAAAAGATCCCCGAGACTGCCCTTGGGGATGCCAGTGGGAAAAGTATTGAAGGGGGGATGAATGGGAAAGAGTTTGCCTGGTCACGTGGTTTAGGTGTTGAGCACTCGCCGGTGAAAACTCGGAGTGCTAGAAAAAAAGCTTCCATTGAAAAGGCTATTGAACCTTCTTACCGACCTTCCACTAATGGCAGGCCCCTTAGAGCAATGAAGGCCCTTGCTCGCTCCAAATAATGTTATTATTATCTCTCAATATAAGGGGAATGGGAGGTGTCCTAAAATTAGCCTCTGCTTGGGGATTACTTGATAAAGTGCGGCCAAATATTGTTTTTCTTCAGGAGACGTTAGTACATGCTGAGAAAGCACGTGCTTTTTTTTTAATTTACTTAGACCTCGATGGCACTGTTGTGCGGTAAACTTTGTGGGGAAATCTGGGGGTCTACTGGTCTCATGGGACCCGAACTCCTTTGAACTGACGCCCTATCTCACTTGTGGTGGATTGTTATTGACAGGTTTGGATCTGCAAAGTAATATACAATTATCCGTTCTAAATATCTATGGCCCATGCTCGGATTGTAAATCGTTATGGGAAAGGCTTGAGAGGTCGGGGCTTTTAGCACAAAAGAATTTAGTACTAGCTGGAGATCTCAACTTGACACTGTCTTCAGGGGAGATTTGGGGAGGCATTCATACTTTGGGTACTCTGGCAAGTTTTTCTATCAACTACTTTCACAGGAATAAATTGACAGATATTGTTCCCAGTACTTTGATGCCAACATGGAGGAATGGTCGTGCTGGTAGTGAGGCTATTTCAAAATGTCTTGATCGTGCACTCATATCAGAAGAACTATTGTCATCGGTTGGAGTGTATAGGGCATGGGTTGAGTTCCCCTATATATTTGATCACGCTCTGATTGTTTTACAGCTTGATTCTACTCTGACTTTCAAAGCTTTCCCATTCAAATTTAATCCATTGTCGTCAAAAGAAAATCTCTTTGTTGAGTTTGTACAGAAAATTTGGAGAGATCCTAAGTTTCTAGTGGAGAATGGAAGACAAAGGCGACTTGTTTGGAAACTAAAGGAGCTGAAAATTTTAACAAGAGCATGGCAAAAGGAGGTTCGGTATCACAAAAGCTCAAGACTATTGGAGTTAGAAAAGGAGATTTCATTTAGTTTACAGAATCAAACTACTGGTATCTTTAATAATTTTGGTGAACAGTCTCTTAAGTTACTGGAAGAAGAAAGATCAAAGATTCTTACTGAAAAGGAGGAACAATGGCGTCAGTGCAGTCGGGCCATTTGGTTACAAAGTTGAGATCTTAATACTAGATTCTTTCATAGTTACGCGAGTTTTAGGAGAAACAGAAAATATCTTTGGGAACGAAAGGATGAGGAGGGACAGTTACACAGTGGTCAGGATAATTTAAAAAAAGCTGCTTATCATCATTTTAAAGATATTTATAAAAATGGGTCGAATCCTCCAATAAGTAAGCAAGTTCAGATGGTTGCCCATTATAACGAGATGATAAATAATATGGAAGCTGAGGTTTTATTCAAACCGGTTGATTTACGGGAACTTCAAAAAGTTTTATATAAGTTCAAAATCGACAAAATCCAGGCTCGGATGGCTGGACTATCGAATTTTTTAAGGACTTTTTTGATATCGTAGGGGAAGACCTTCTTGGAATGGTGGAGGAGTCCAGGCAAAAAGGGGTTATAGCAGGAGCACTAAACTCTACTTTTATCACCCTTATTCTGAAAGTTAACAAGCCTCATCTCTTTGGAGATTTTCGACTGACTTCTCTTTATAATCTTTGCTATAAGATTATCTCAAAGGTTATTGCAGATCGCATAAAACCATTTCTCTCTAGATCACTCTCTGAAGAGCAGTTGGGTTTCCACCAGGGGAGATAGATACAAGATGCTATAGGTACAGTGCATGAATGTGTCCACAGCATAAAGAAGAAGAAAATAAAAGCAATGGTCCTAAAACTTGATTTACAGAAAGCTTATGATTGTGTTAATTGGGATATGTTGAGATTAATTTTGCTTCAAATTGGTACGGGAGTCAATATGACTAATTGGATTATGAGATGCGTAGTTTCTACTTCTTATTCAGTTTTGGTAAATGGTGAAGCTACGGAGTTCTTTAAGAGCAGCAAAGGACTTCGTCAAGGTTGTCCTTTATCTCCCTTACTTTTCATACTAGTCATGGAAGGATTGAGCCTACTTCTGAAAGCTAGTCAGAATGTTGGAATATTAAGAGGTATTTCGGTTACGAGATCTTTAAAAATTTTACACATTCTTTTTGTTGATGACATGGTCATTTTAACAAAAGCTGCTATGCAGGAGTGGTGGGAGATTGACAAGATTCTGAATTTTTTTTGTTTAACTTCAGGATTACAAATAAATGTGTTAAAATCTACTTTTCATCATGCTGGATTAACTGATCTGGATCTTAATGTTTTCAAAGTTGTTTTCCCGTTTAAATTTAGGGCGATGGATATGGGATTCAAATATCTGGGTTTTTATATCAAAGCAGGGGCTCAAGGCTTGGAGGATTGGAGCTGGCTATTAAATTTTTTTGAAAAGAGTATTAATAACTGGTGTTATCGTTGGTTGTCATTGGGAGGTCGTTTAACTCTTCTCAAAGAAGTTTTAACCAGTTAGTCGGTTTATTGGCTTTCCATGGCAGTGGTTCCCATTTCGATTCTGAACTTGATGAGAAGAATGATGTACAATTTCCCGTGGAAACAAGATAGTGTTTCCCATCATTTACATTCATGCAACTAGGAAAAGATATATGTTCCAAAGTCGATGGGGGGATGGGGCATTCTCAATATCTTTGACTTCAACAAAGCTTTAGCAACAACTACCCTTTGGAGAGTTCTCTCGGGGAAAGGTATTTGGCATAAGATCATCATGGACAAATATCTTGGAAACATAAATGTTTCTACTTGGCTAAGATCTAATTCCTTCATACAAAACAGAGTTTCAAAAATTTGGAGTGGTTTAATGAAGGCGACTTATATTATTTTACATGGTATAAGCTGGAATTCGGGATCAGGAGAGTTGGTGGCTTTGGGAAAGGACTGTATTTTGGGGTTATAGCGGCAGCACTAAACTCTACTTTTATCACCCTTATTCTGAAAGTTAACAAGCCTCATCTCTTTGGAGATTTTCGGCCGATTTCTCTTTGTAATCTTTGCTATAAGATTATCTCAAAGCTTATTGCAGATCGCATAAAACCATTTCTCTCTATATCACTCTCTGAAGAGCAGTTGGGTTTCCTCCAGGGGAGATAGATACAAGATGCTATAGGTACAGTACATGAATGTGTCCACAGCATAAAGAAGAAGAAAATAAAAGCAATGGTCCTAAAGATTGATTTACAGAAATCTTATGATTGTGTTAATTGGGATATGCTGAGATTAATTTTGCTTCAAATTGGTATGGGAGTCAATATGACTAACTGGATTATGAGCTGCGTAGTTTCTACTTCTTATTCAGTTTTGGTAAATGGTGAAGCTACGGAGTTCTTTAAGAGCAGCAGAGGACTTCGTCAAGGCTGTCCTTTATCCCCCTTACTTTTCATACCAGTCATGGAAGGATTGAGCCTACTTCTGAAAGCTACTCAGAATGATGGAATATTAACAGGTATTTTGGTTACGAGATCTTTAAAAATTGTACACATTCTTTTTGTTGATGACATGGTCATTTTAACAAAAGCTACTATGCAGAAGTGGTGGGAGATTGACAAGATTCTGAATTTTTTTTGTTTAACTTCAGGATTGCAAATAAATGTGTTAAAATTTACTTTTCATCATGTTGGATTAACTGATCTGGATCTTAATGTTTTCAAAGCTGTTTTCCCATTTAATTTTTTAGCGATGGATCTGGGATTCAAATATCTGGGTTTTTATATCAAAGTAGGGGCTCAAGGCTTGGAGGATTGGAGCTGGCTATTAAAAAAATTTGAAAAGAGGATTAATAACTGGTGTTATCGTTGTTTGTCATTGGGAGGTCGTTTAACTCTTCTCAAAGCAGTTTTAACTAGTCAGTCGGTTTATTGGCTTTCCATGGCAGTGGTTCCCATTTCGATTCTGAACTTGATGAGAAGAATGATGTACAATTTTATGTGGAAACGAGATAGTGTTTCCCATCATTTACATTTATGCAACTGGGAAAAGATATATGTTCCAAAGTCGATGGGGGGATGGGGCATTCTCAATATCTTTGACTTCAGCAAAGCTTTAGCAGCAACTACCCTCTAGAGAGTTCTCTTGGGGAAAGGTATTTGGCATAAGATCATCATGGACAAATATCTTGGAAACATAAATGTTTCTACTTGGCTAAGATCTAATTCCTTCATACAAAACGGAGTTTCAAAAATTTGGAGTGGTTTAATGAAGGTGACTTATATTATTTTACATGGTATAAGCTGGAATTCGGGATCAGGAGAGTTGGTGGCTTTGGGAAAGGACTGTATTTTGGGGTTATAGCAGGAGCACTAAACTCTACTTTTATCACCCTTATTCTTAAAGTTAACAAGCCTCATCTCTTTGGAGATTTTCGGCTGATTTCTCTTTGTAATCTTTGCTATAAGATTATCTCAAAGCTTATTGCAGATCGCATAAAACCATTTCTCTCTATATCACTCTCTGAAGAGCAGTTGGGTTTCCTCCAGGGGAGATAGATACAAGATGCTATAGGTACAGTACATGAATGTGTCCACAACATAAAGAAGAAGAAAATAAAAGCAATGGTCCTAAAGCTTGATTTACAGAAATTTTATGATTGTGTTAATTGGGATATGCTGAGATTAATTTTGCTTCAAATTGGTATGGGAGTCAATATGACTAACTCGATTATGAGTTGCGTAGTTTCTACTTCTTTTTCAGTTTTGTTAAATGGTGAAGCTACGAAATTCTTTAAGAGCAGCAAAGGACTTCGTAAAGGCTGTCCTTTATCCCCCTTACTTTTCATACTAGTCATGGAAGGATTGAGCCTACTTCTGAAAGCTACTAAGAATGCTGGAATATTAACATGTATTTCGGTTACGAGATCTTTAAAAATTGTACACATTCTTTTTGTTGATGACGTGGTCATTTTAACAAAAGCTACTATGCAAAAGTGGTGGGAGATTGACAAGATTTTGAATTTTTTTTGTTTAACTTCAGGATTACAAATAAATGTGTTAAAATCTACTTTTCATCATGTTGGATTAACTGATCTGGATCTTAATGTTTTCAAAGCTGTTTTCCCGTTTAAATTTATAGCAATGGATCTGGGATTCAAATATCTGGGTTTTTATATCAAAGCGGGGGCTCAAGGCTTGGAGGATTGGAGCTGGCTATTAAATTTTTTTGAAAAGAGGATTAATAACTGGTGTTATCGTTGGTTTTCATTGGGAGGTCGTTTAACTCTTCTCCAAGCAGTTTTAACCAGTCAGTCGGTTTATTGGCTTTCCATGGCAGTGGTTCCCATTTCGATTCTGAACTTGATGAGAAGAATGATGTACAATTTCCTGTGGAAACGAGATAGTGTTTCCCATCATTTACATTTATACAACTGGGAGAAGATATTTGTTCCAAAGTCAATGGGGGGATGGGGCATTCTCAATATCCTTGACTTCAACAAAGCTTTAGCAGCAACTACTCTCTGGAGAGTTCTCTTGGGGAAAGGTATTTGGCATAAGATCATCATGGACAAATATCTTGGAAACATAAATGTTTCTACTTGGCTAAGATCTAATTCTTTCATACAAAATGGAGTTTCAAAAATTTGGAGTGGTTTAATGAAGGTGACTTATATTATTTTACATGGTATAAGCTGGAATCCGGGATCATGAGAGCTAGTGGCTTTGGGAAAGGACCGTATTTTGGGGATCGGGGACAGTTCATATTTATCCACTTCATTACAGGCTTCTTTAAAAGAAAGAAATTTGGTGACTTTGGCTCAAGCTCAGAATCCATCAAATACAACAATTCTATCAGATTATTGGGTTAAGAGTGATGAACTGGGACTGGAGGAAGTCCTGGCATTAGAACAGGATTCATATAGAAAAAAGCTCATTGACGTCGGGGTGATCCTACAAGAAGGATTAGACCAAATTATGTGGATGGGAGGGGACAGCCCTAGAAACCCATCGGCAAGGAATTTTTATTTAAGTATTATTTCATCAAAATGCTTACCCAGGGTGGAGAGATGGAGATTATCAATTTGGAAGTGGAACATTCAGTTAAAAATAAAGTTGTTTATTTGGTTAGTAATTGAAGAAAAAGTACTAACCTGGAATATGCTGCAGAGGAAAGGTTGGGAAGGCCCGGGTCGTTGTCCACTTTGTAAAAAGAACTTGGAAACTCCATTACATATTTTCAAACTTTGCCCCTTCACTCTAACAGTTTGGAAATTTTTAAAACAGATCTTAATCCTTGATGGTGAATGGATAGGAAATTCCCTCTTGGATTGTTTGAAAAACTAGTATATGAATAAGAGGGTACCTACAGTGATTGCAGCATATGTTATTTGGTTTACTTGGCTCGAACACAATAGGGCAATCTTTGAAGATACTACCCCCTCGGTGCACTCGATTATCTACAAGACCCTGGCACACATTACTTATTCCAGCAGAAAGGTAAAGTCACGAAGTCCAAAATATATTTGGATACATCAAAGTCAGAATTCAACCCTTGCCTGGTTTGATGGAGCAGCTGCAAAAGATGGTGATAGGAGTGGGGCAGGAGGAATCATAAAAACATGGGATTCAACTGTTTATAAATGGACTTTCTTCAGTGGTAAAGGTATAAATATGAGGGCGGAGCTCTTGGGAGCATGGGTTACCTTAATGTTAGCAAATCATTTGGAAATTCCATCTATCCATGTTATGGGCGACTCAAAAGTTGTTATATATTGGCTCAATGACAAGGGCAGATTGATGGTGACCTCCATAGAAGGATGGAAGAAAAGAACGAAAATACTTCTTCAGAAATTCCAATCTATTGTTTTTCAACATATCTTTAGAGTTTTTAATTCTGATGCAGAATTTCTTCTAAGCAGGCTATGATTGAACCTGAAGGACCGATCACTTATTATAAATGGAAAAATGGAGAAGAAGTCCCGAGAAGACAATTAAAGATTCATTGAAGAATTTGCTTTATAGAAGCAGATATTGAAAGATGAATATGTTTCATCGGGCTTTTTTGTTTATATTTCCTAGTGCATATCAGATTGTGGCAGTTGTATTGGGACATATTTTGAACTATTACTTTTTGTAAGTTTTTGAACTGTGTTGAATTCCAGTTTTATCTTTTTTGGAAGTAATTGAGGATTTAGAGAATCCTGTAAATGTACTGGAAGATGAAATTTTTTTATGTCTAATATAATTTGAGCAAATTTTTTCCCTGGAAAAGTAAAAATCACAATCGAGATTATTCTCTATTAATTACCGATAGATTGTGAAAACATGTTCGCAAGGCTACATAAAATAATTATTTGAGTTGTTGAAACCTAAGCTGCCATACCATGAAAGGACACCAGAACCACCTCGATATGAGATCCAAAGCCCAAGTTAGGTCATAGATCATAGATCGATCGACCATGAGATATAATAGCACAACCATACACTAAAACTAGACCCTGCGATCAAATCCATCTACCATGGGATGCCATAGCAATTAACATTAAGCACTAAACATAGTTGAGCTCTTATAACCCTAGACTTGACCTCCATGAGTTGCAAGAACACCACACAGGGCGAAGAGCAAACTCGACCCCCACAACATGCCCACAAATCACATAGACCAAGGTTCAATATGCAGGGCCATCGCAAACCAGAGTACCACAAGCACGATCTAGGTGCGGGAGCTGTAGAGCAAGCATCAAGAGCCACCACTTAGGGGTGCTAACCATGGGGGCTTCAACATAAGAAATTGGAGTTGAGGCACCACAAGATCATAAATATAGAATTGTGAAGCCTCCACGAGAACAAAAGATCCACCAGGGAACCAATTGTTGTCACTATAAAACACAAGGACATACAAAATAAGGTCGACATCACAACATAAGGATATCCAATTTCCATGAAGAGAAGAATATGCCTCAATTTGCAAAAAATATGCCAATCGATCAATGAGAGGTGCCATGACTCCTCTCTACTCCCTAGAATAGTCAACTCCTTGCTTGGTTTAACCACCCACGTGCTTCCTATGTCCTGTGGGTGAAACTCTAATAAGGTTTAAGTTATGGATGATCAAGGAGAGAGGGAGGTGGATTCCCCTCCTCCTTCCTATAAAATTTTAGGAAAATACTAAATAATAATATATGGACATTCACTTAACCTATCATGCATGTATGTTTTTTTGGTTTATTTTTTTTTTTTTTTTTTTTGGGGGGGTGCACAAGGGGTGGTGTATATGTCCATTGGAAGAGGTTAAAGGTTGTTGAACAACTTGTGTAAGTTAAGATTTGTGTCAATGATATTGGCTAGGCTATAGCGCTATGCTTTAACAATTGGAGCGACGAGGAGTACATTGCACAAATTAATGCATTTACATTCCACGTGTCATGACATGTTTCTCTCCCTATAATGTATGTGAGGCAACACTACTGACAAATACGTTGTGCATCAATAGTTGATGAATGCATAAATTCACTTCTACATTAAATGAATGTTATTCTCATCCTTTTATTTTATGAAGGACAAACATCACCAAGATACAACCACCTTGTTGAAACTAGTGCAAGTACATATATCATTTGATGCCTAATAACTTCGATCAAGAGGAATGCAACATACTTCCATAGGATACGACACTTCCTAGTGACAATAAAACCCAAGCAATATCTAAATAACACTGTGTATTGCTAAGAAGAAAGCCTGCTTCAACTCTCATTGAAGTAGTAGAGAGTGTCAACTCTCATTTAAAAAGTCTTGCCACAACACCCTACCAAGTTAGTTCTTTGCCAGTAAAAAATAATTTTATGTCATCTTCAATTACTTACTTGATCATGATCCTCACCCATCTTTACCATGATATAATTATTTTAAAAATTAAAAAAAAAAAACCTTTATTAATTGAATTTTAAAACAATTTATATTTTTTTAAACAAAAGTAATTAAAGCATTATAATAATGACATCACTATTATGATAGTAGCATGTCAATATAGTGGACAAGTATTAGTAAAAGTATCACGGTATTGAAGTAGATCAATGTTCAAGCCTAATGAAGGATAAAAAAACACTTTTAAAGTGTTTTGTTTTTTTCTCTTTAAAAAAATATGGAGCAATTCTATTCATTCCGTAGTTGAATTAATTTAAAAATCGAAACAAATGGTCACGCTTACATTATTGAAATTCGTCTCGTGTAATGGTGCATCCATTAATATTTATGCAAAAATCTTTGTTTATGGTGCATCCATTAATATTTATGTAAAATGCTTTGTTTTCTTTAATGAAGTTTTTATTTTTATTTTTCGTAACCATGTAACACTAAAAATCTTCATTAAAATCTCGACTAGATTGTATTTTCCTCGTAGTGCATCGATTCCACTATGTTTCTACGAGAAGAGAGTGAGGAGATATAGGCATTCCCTACTTAAAAAAAAGGGGGTGGAGGGAGACCCTTAAAACCCCATGCCAGAAAGGACCAACACTCTTCCCGGCACCCATGGATATTGATATGTAGCCCTACTCCTAGTGGATGGCTTTGTCTCCATGCATAATGTTTCCACCATGCAAAGATTGGGCACCTGTGAGGATAGAGTCCATTAGAAAATGAGAAACACCCACAACAATTTGATTAACAAGGAATTGGAGAAAATTGTGCGAGATATAGGAACCTCTTATAGTGGGGTCACCTACTACATTCAAATAATAAACTTGTATTGACTCACTAAAGAGCATGCAACATGGATATGTAACCAAAACATGACAATCTAATATTGGAAAACATTATGGACATCATTCAACTTCTCGATGATATGTATGACTCCCTTTTAAACGCAATTGGTGACTCGACCATGGGACACAGGGGCTCATACGGTAGACATGCTTCATGCAAATCAACAATAATATATGAGAAACCCTAGTTCCAAACTAGAAGCACCCCACGACATCCTATCTCTCTCAATGTGAAGAGGCTCAGCCATAAGTTCTCCTGGTTCCCTCTCATGTTTTTTTGGTCCATGCAATACAATGTCAGTCATATCATGTTTAGGTCTAACCATTAGTTCTTGTTGTTAAATTTCAAGAAGCATTGGGCTTGCCCATGCAACTTGAATTTGGATCATTGTATGTGCTCTATTAGCATATGACGTTCTCAAAGTGTTGGCTTTTGTTGGGTATGTGCTATATTCTTTGCACAACTAACTCTAGTGTCTGCTATGTTGCGTCGGGCGCACAGGGGATTGCAGGGCGTTTGGGGGCAACGCCCATGATAAAAAAAATTGTCTCGTTTTTCGTGTCGCCTCGATTTTTTTGTCCATTGTTGGGCGGTTTTTCGGCACATGGTTTTTGCCGACGGTTTTCTATTTCTGGTTAAGGAATTAGGGTTGTTGACTAATCCATGTCATTGGGTTAGAGTTTTGGATGTCGTTGGCTCTTATATGTATATTGTATTGTAGACAATGTATCACAATGAATGAATATAGAATCTGTTGGTTTTCTCGGTTTGGGTTTCTGGGGGAAAAATCTATGTGTAATGTGTATTTGTCATTTTATATTTTTTGTTCTTTTACTGAAAATTTGTTTGCAGTAAATATTGTACAAGGTTAAAATCTACAACTTTAAGGCCTCTTTGTTTGTACAACTATAAGAATTATTTGAATGTTGTCTCATACCCCTTTTTGTTTAATTATGGCAATGGGATTGTTAAGGATCATTAGACACCCTCATATTGTATAGGTATTTCAATTACAAGAGGGTAACCAAATTCTGGTTAATTTCTCAATATGTTTGTAATTTCTACTGTATTTATGAATAGATAGTACCATGCTTACAAAAATAAAAAAATCGATGTGAAAATATGTGTTCCTTCCTTGGAGGTCACATGTTTGAAGTTGGTGGAGTAGGGTACGTACACCTTCGTATATTAGAGTAGTCAAATCATTGTGTAGAGGAGCCCCTTGTCCCATAAAAAGGGGGTCTCTTACGTCAATTGGGCATCTAGTTGGGCTACGACCTTAAATTATATTATTAATATTATGGCAGAAGTGTCTAATAAGTTATAATATTTTTTTTTGCTAAGAAATGTATATTGAGATGTATTTGTGAAGTCAAATTTATTAAGATTTCCACTTTTTTCTCAAGGAAATAATCTCACTCTACACTTATACACTTAAATGAAAAATGGAAGAGTTGAAACTAGGTCAACCCTTGCATAACACTCTCCTTTCTTCCTTGAAATTTCTTAATGGAAGGCAAATCGACCGCCAACCTCTGCACTCCCTCTTCTTCCTTGGATTTTCATGATGGAAATGAATTGACCACAAATCACTTCACTCCCCTTATTCCCCATAATTTCTACATAAAAAGAAGATCGATCACTGATCACAAAATCAACAGGTAACCCCCAAAACACCATAAAAATTGATTTCAATACCTTTATATACTTTTCACGAGAACATTTATTATTCGATCTAATCCTTAAACTTTCACTAACTAAACAAATCCCATCAATAAAATGTCCCTCTTTCATTTCTATATAAAATGTACTTATATTTTTATTTAATAAAATAATATATTACCATGAAGATGTTCTTCCAAAATGTAAGCTTTGCAAAAAGTTAATTATAAATATGCATCCATTTTACCAAGTGCTTTAAGTCATTTTCCAAGTGCTTTAAGTCAATTGAGCTATTGACTATTTAGCCAGATCTGGTTATACTCTTACTTTTGGGCATTTTAAGCTCGCTCTGGATCTACTCTGAGATTGTAAAAGGATTTATACTTTATATAAATTTATGATAATTTTCTTTTGGAAAAAAAAAAGTCATTTGTAGCTTTTTTGGTATCGAAAACCCTCGGGTCTCTCTGCCCACTAAAAAGTCCACTTTATCTTGCGTTGAATTCTCAAAAAGAAAAACAAAGCGAAAAAGTATGCTCATACGTGAAGAGTATATTCACATACAAATGTATGGCATCTTCTAATATTGTTATATTTTTTTATTTACACACCTTTGCATTAATGTAAAAAGTATAAGAGTCTTCGTTCTTTGACTTATGATAAAAAAAATTATAGACTCATGATAAAAAAAACGATAATGCTTAGTGGGATAGAGACAAATAACATAAAATATGTCTTTCTATTTACATTAAAGTAATAATGTAAATAGAAAGACATATTTTAATAAAAAGAGTGTGGACTTATCTGCTCTACAGGACGGCGACCCCGAGGGGATTCGATCTCTCCCAAGAAAATCATCAATAAAATCAGGCTTTCACAAACGCAGGCAGAAAGTTTGGAAGCCCAAACTTAGACACCCCAAACTCACTCTTGGTATGGATGTAGGACTCACCGATGCTTGCAACCTAGCTCTCTGCGCTTTAGTAGGGAGGCTAGCATACAGGGAGAAATGCAAACAGAGCCTGCACACCTGGGTTATTGTACATTGGAAACCACTGTTGGGATACTCACCCAAGATACTCTTGCTACAACAAGGCTGGATGGGCTTCATATTTCAAAAACCAGAAGACATGGTGCTCATCCTGGACAGGTTCTGGGCCTTCGACGAGGGTAGCCTCATGCTTAAAAGATGGAGACTGGGTTTTAAGCCATCCTCGGAGTTCTTCAGCCATCGACACCTTTGGGTTCTTCTTCCAGGCCTCCCATTACAACTTTGGAATCAGCAAGCGCTCGAACTGATAGGTTCCTCCATAGGGCGTTTTCTTAGAGTGGAACCTCCCTCCCTCTCGGTATCGGACAGGAAAATGGAAAGGATTTATGTGGAAATGGACATTCAAGCTGGATTACCTGAAATCCTAGAGATTGATTGGCGCAATCAACAAATTTCACAGAGAATTGACTATTTAGGCATCCCGTTTCGATGCTCCTTCTGTCGTCGTACTGGACACTCGAGGAAAGACTGCTACAAGTTCCCACCACCTGCTCTTGAGTTGGATCCTGCTGAGGATCTATCTTTTGATGGTTATATCTCTTCTCCCAGCCAGCATGAAGAGGAGACATCTCTTTCCGGGAGGGACACCTTTCAATCCGATGCTTTTGTTTTAGGTAAAATCCATCTCCTCTGCCCTTCTCTCTATAATACTTTCACTTCCTGGGATAGACTCTTCATAACCGAACAGGCCGAAAAATTCTTGTTTGCTGCTTCCCCGGACTACCCTCCAGCAAAGCCCGACCCTTTGCCTCTTTCTCCCACACCTTTGCCAACACCTACTGAACAAGTTACAATCGACCACTTCCCCCCACAGTCACATTCTTCACCTGGATTGATCTCAACGGCTCCATTGAGCGACCAATCTTTCACTATAACGGAGGATTTGCCTGGGTCGTCCTCTCTCCCTGGATACACCAAACCGACCCAATCGGTTCTCCAACTAGATTCCATGCTTCTGATCATTACCCCTGCCCCTCCTCTCCCCTTCGAGTCTTTACCCATCAATACCTACCTTGGGAAGGCTCTATGCCAACCCATACCTTCTACATCTGACCAACCTTCTTCATCTTCCACAAAACCTTTACCTGGACCAGATCCTGCTTGGTCGAGAGGCATTGGGTTGGAACTCTCGCCACTTAAAACCCACAGTGCACGAAAAAAAACACAGGCTGGACCAGCGACATCAGACACTTCTGCTTCTACTACAACTCATGGGGCGCTTACAGGATTCAAAGCCCTTGCCCGAGGTAAGACATGATCCTTCTTTCCCTCAACATTAGAGGGGTTGGAGGGCCCCTGAAACACGCCTCCCTGCGTAGACTTCTGGAACTCACTAAGCCGACAGTCATCTTTCTTCAAGAAACTCTAGTGGATGCCTCTACTGCAAGGGATTTCATGCACCTGTTGCGGCTAACTTGGATGACCTACGCTGCTAGCTCGGTTGGTAACTCGGGAGGCCTTCTGGCATCGTGGGATCCCACCATTTTTGACTTCTTTCCAATGCTCAGTCTAGGAGGAATTCTACTTTCCGGACACTGCTTTGAGCTTAAGGCCGATATCAACCTGCTCAATGTATACGGTCCTTGTACTGATCGCAAAGTCTTCTGGCAACGAATTGATGACCTTGGGCTACTGGCTGCAAAAAATCTCATCCTGGCTGGTGATCTCAATCTTACCACTAGCTCCAAGGAATTATGGGGAGATCAGGCGCAAATCGACCCGCTCCATAGCTTTTTTAACCGCATCTTTTACAAAAATGCTTTAATCGATCTGAAACCAGCGAAGCTACTTCCCACCTGGAGAAATGGGAGACAAGGCACAACGAGTATCACCAAAAGACTAGACCGTTTTCTTATTGCTGAGGACCTGCTTTCACCATCTTACAGTTACCGTTCCTGGGTAAATCTCCCTTTTCTCTCTGATCATGCTTCCATCTGCCTACAGTTAGGCGCGGGTCGGTCCGGGGTTGGACAACCTTTCAAATTCAACCCACAGTGGCTGAAAGAGGACTCTTACAACAGTCTTGTAAGATCGGTTTGGACAGATTCTTCCTCCTTATCTCCGGATGACCCACAAGGAAACCTATCTGTCAAACTGTCCAGATTAAAATCCCGCTCTATTCTATGGCTAAAAGAGAAAAAGCTAGCAGAACAGGTTGATCTACACAGAATAGAGCAGGAGCTGAACCTCCTACTTCGCCATAAGCTACAGGCCGCTAATACATTTGATATTGAATCCAAAATTTTAGACCTTGAGGAAGAACATAATGCATACCTGCGTGCTGATGAAGAGAGGTGGAGGCTAAAAAGTCGGATGACTTGGCTCGAGTGTGGCGACAAAAACACTCATTTTTTTCACAGATTTGCCAATGCCAGGCGCTCCAAGAAACATTTATGGGACATTGAGGATGATGATGGACTGTTACACCAATCTCAGGAAGGTATCAAAGCTACGGCCTACAAACATTTTATTTCTTTTTTCAAGATTTCACCTGCTTATAATCTTGATGCACAAGTCGATTTAGCCAGTCACTTTCCCAAGATGGTCACCATTGAGGAAGCCTTAGCTCTGGAAGCGCCTTGCACAAGGGAGGAGTTGTTTGAAGTGCTTAAGGGCTTCAAAAAAGAAAAGAGCCCCGGACCAGACGGCTGGTCTGTTGAATTTTACCTGCATTTTTTTGATCTTTTGGCCCAGGATCTCCTGAACGCTGTAGAGGACTCCAAAATTAGAGGAGTGGTGAACCCACAGCTCAACAGAACCTATGTGGTACTAATCCCAAAGTCTAATCTGTCCAAACATTTTCAAGATTTTCGCCCTATTTCCCTCTGTAACCTGTGCTACAAACTTATTTCCAAGGTTATAGCAAGAAGAATCCGACCCTTTTTGTCCATGGCTCTTTCCGAAGAACAACTTGGCTTCCTAAAAGGAAGACAAATCCTCGATGCTGTTGGAGTCGCCCATGAATGTATTCACAGTTTAAAGACGAAAAAACAACAGGCTGCTCTACTAAAGCTGGACCTCAAAAAGGCCTTCGATTGCATCAACTGGAACTTTCTTCACCTGGTTCTTTTACAGTGTGATTTCGGCCTTATCTTCACCAACTGGATTCTGGGATGCATATCTTCAGCCACACTAGCTATTCTAATTAACGGGGAAGCTACCAGATCATTCCACTGCGAGAGAGGACTACGACAAGGGTGTCCTCTTTCACCTCTACTCTTCATTTTGGTCCTGGAAGGGCTTAGTATCTTACTAAAAATCAAACAAGCGGAGGAACACCTAACGTGCATAAAAATTTCAGGACAATTACATATTCTACATTTACTTTTTGTTGATGATGTGTTGATCCTGACGTTGGCCGATCCTGAGGAATGGACGCTGATTCACTCCATCCTCAACTCTTTCTGCTCAACTTCCGGCCTGGAGATCAATTTAAAAAAATCTATCTTCCTGTTATCAAATACACTGGAGACCTCTCTATCGGAAATCACAGCACTGTTTGGCATCGAAGCACACGAGCTGAAGAAGGGTTTTTCTTATCTTGGGTTCTTTTTAAAATCTTCCAGATATTCTAGCAAGGACTGGCACTGGCTTTTCGACAAATTCAACAGCAAGATCCAGCACTGTTGCAACAGATTACTCTCCTTAGGTGGTAGATTTGTCCTAATAAAATCTGTATTGGAAAGTCTCCCGGTTTATTGGATGGCGCTAGCACACATCCCGGCTTCGATACTGAAGACTCTTCGTCAACTGATATTCTCTTTTCTCTAGTCTGGCAGCAAAAACAATAAAGGCTATCATCTTTGCAAATGGGATTCTATTACAAAACCAAAAACGTTGGGGGGCTGGGGTCTTAGGCACCTGCCTTTCTTCCACAGGGCACTCTCGGCCAATACTTTTTGGAGGATTCTTATGAAACCCGACCTCTGGAGCTCGGTGGTCAAAGCCAAGTATTTTCCATCTCTCCCAGTGCACCTTTGGATCAGATCGACGTCGGATCATCCCAACAGAGGATCTATCATCTGGAAACATCTCTCTTTAACCCTGCCGATTATTCTTCAATGGATATCTTGGAACCCGGGCAATGGACAACTGATTGAAGTGGGCAGAGACTACATTCTAGGCCTGGGTAGACGCGCCCTGCTCTCAGCTCCACTGTTGGCACACCTACATAGAAAAAATCTATTTTTCCTTCACCAAATCACTTCTCCGATCAATGGAGGTCTGCTTGGCGACCATTGGCTCAGCGCTGAAGAGCTACAACTGGAGGTTGAATTACACAGTGAATGGAGGGGCTACACGCAACTACTGATGGAAGTGGGCATTCGCTTACAAGACAGACCAGATGTTCTCCTATGGACTGGAGGGGACCAATCGAGCTCTCTTACGGCAAAAAACGTATACCATGCGCTTGCCAACTTCTATTGGTCACATGATAAAACAAACCGCTACCAGCAATTATGGAAGGCCGATTGCCCTGTCAAATTAAAGCTTTTTTTCTAGCTACTTGTTGAGAACCGAGTTCTGGTGTGGGCGAATCTACAGGTCCGTGGCTGGGAGGGACCGAGTCGCTGTTACCTTTGTCAACATCAATGTGAAACCACCACACATTTGTTCATCAACTGCCCATTCGTCCGAACGATGTGGCAAATTATTGATCCATCGAACCTTTTCTTCTCAACATGGTCGGGCACCTGTGTACTAGAATGTCTTCAGCGATGGACCAGAGTTTACAATTCTCTTATACTGCTACCAGTCTACCTCTTTTGGCTGGTCTGGAAGTCCAGAAACTCGGCCCTCTTTGACGGGAAGTCACCTTCTGCGCTTTATGTGGCTAATTCTATTTTACATAAGGTAGATCTACAACAGACACAACCTCCTACAAATCCAAAGCGCCGGTTTCGTTTTGCTTATCCTATTGATAGGGTTGTAGCCTGGTTTGATGGAGCCTCACAACAGAGCGGTTCTCTCTGCGGTGCGGGAGGAAAATTTTTGCTTAACACTCACACTTGCTATCGCTGGACCTTAAACTGTGGGAATGGTTCGAACATGAAGGCTGAACTGTTGGGGGCTTGGGCGTCCCTCAGCCTGGCAAGACGACTGCACATCGACGAGCTTCTTCTCCTGGGCGACTCCAAGATTATTGTTGACTGGCTGAAGGGTCAAGCGGATTTCAAGGTGGCGGATCTAGAAAGTTGGAAAGAGAGAACCAAAGAGACATCCCACTGTTTCAGATTTCTCTTTGTTTCACACATCTATAGAGAGGATAATTGTGAGGCCGATACACTTTCCAAATTAGCTTTGCATTTGCCCCACGAACATTTTTGCTTCACAAAGTGGGAGGATGGCAACAAAGGGCCCACCATCAACATCAAGCTGTGATTTTCTGCTTCTTTGGGCTGACTTTTGTTGCATATCTTTTGACCAGATGGTTGATTCCCTATGGATTTGGGGCTTTGTTTTTCTTGCCGGATGTGTCGTGCTTTTTATCACCCACCAACTGTGATTATCTATGAGGCTCCATTGGTGGAGATCGACTATGTATATTTATATATCCTTTTGAATATATAGAGTATTTTTTCATGTGGAAAAAAAAATGCAAAATTCCACAAGTAAGAAAATTTTATGTCACTTGCTTGCACAATTTGCTTTATCATTACTACGTCCTGTGTTTATATATAGAAACTTTAATCTTTATTATTATTTCCATAAAACAATATTAAAGTAATAATGCAAAATTCCACAAGCAAGGAAGCACAATTTGCTTAATCATTACTACGTCCTGTGTTTATATATATAGACTTTAATCTTTACTATGTTTTATAGTGTTTTCGTTTTGTATGTATATATGTTTAAGTAGAGATTGAACAACACTTTTAAATAAACAATTTTTAATTTGATTATTAATATAGATGTATGATCTTTCTTACAATAATATAAAATTTATCTAAAACCCTTTAACATTGAAAATTGACCTTTTATTTTTCTTTTAGTGTAATTATTTTCATCGTAAATCCATCTTTTGAGAAACCTTTTCTCTAAAAAAAAGTTTTAAATCTCATTAATATTATGCATATCATTTGTGTTTATGAATCTCAATCTTTCAAATCACTTCTCTTGTCTATTATTAACTAGTAATTCAAATGTATAATGACTTAATGTTGCTCAAGTTTTACGAACTCATTTTCAATAGTTTACATCTTAAAAAAAATACTATCCCACACTTTACCCAAAATCTAACTTAATCAACATTCTCTTATGAGAACCTTGAGACCTAGACTATCTTTACATAAAGAAATGACTTTCATCTACAAAATATTCTAAATTGATTGTAAAAATAAATTTCCATGTTTCAAAATATGGAGGAATTGTAAACTTTAACTTGTGCTTCTAGTTTCAACATTCAACATATCTCTTAACCATTAGCTTCTCTTGCCTCTTCTACTTCTTTGTTCTTGAAAATGAGGGGTAATGACTTTGCTACACAACCATGAGTGTCATAATCATATGCAGATAATGCCCCTACCTCTACATCACCATGAATTGAGATTTTAAATCTTCATATATCTTAACGCTATGTCTTTTTATCATAGAAAAGAACTCCACCCGTAGACATATCTCTCAAACTTCCTTTTATATGATAATTTTGATAAATTATTATTACTTGTATAAAAAAATTGATACAAACAAAATGTATACACTTGGTAACTCTAGATAATGATTGCCATCCTTTTGTCTTATGGGTTAACACAATTATAACTAAATTACAAGATCCCTTTTTGTCTTTGATGTAGATGGTTGAAATTTATACGCAGTTCGTATGCATGAATGTAGTTGAAGGTACTTAATTGCCATCCCTTTCTATGTATAATTTTTTATTTTGAAAAAAATGAAAAAATAATATTTCATCTGATAATTTTAATTTTGAATATAATTTTTTTAATTATCAAATAAAGAGAATTAAAAAATATATAGTTTTTTTTTTAAATAAATTGAATTATATTTTATATATAAACAATTGTGTCTAAGCAAACAATGAAATAAAAAATGTTTCATGAATATAGAGTTAAGAGATGAAGCTCTTCTGCGAGCTTAAAAGACATATATATCCTTTTAAGAAGAGTCCAAATGAATTAGCTATAATACTTACAGATTGACCTATCAAAAAGACAATTATGTAGTATATTACTTGTCAGATGAGACATTATCTTGAATCCCTTGCACTCTACTTTGTTGTGGAGAATCTTCTTCTACCTCCATAGGAGTTGCTTCAAAGTTTAGTTGTCCATCCTTTGAATTGCCTTGACATAAATCTGCAGAAACCTGATTAATAGATAGAGACCGTATAGGCTGTGATAGAAGCAGATTTCTTAAAGCTTGACACTATGCTTCAAGGCTCTTAATTCTCTGAGTAAGGAGTTATTCCACATTTTCAAGTTTAACCATTTAATTGCTGGATGGTTGAACGATTATCTTCCTTTATTTCTTCATGGCGCCTTAGGATTTGGCAAAATGCTCTCGAGGATGGCTCCAATGCTAAGTTGAACAGGGGACCCTAATTGTTGATGTAACCTGACCCCACCCCCAACTTGCAGTCATGGTTGAAATTCCAGGGAAGAGCAAAGATGTTGATAGCATGGGATGATCATAGGGAGTGTGTTATCCTGATTTCAAAGTTGATTATGAAAGGACCTATGAAAGTAGACCACACCTTCTAGAGTGTGGGCCTAATGACTGTAAAGGAAGTAGCTACATAATTCCTTGAAACAAGATGATTACCCCCATATAGAAAACAATTTTCCACAAGGTTCACACACAAGATTGAGTGGGACATATACTCACAAGGAATGTTGAAATAAAGCACATGAAAGGAGAGGGAACTGGAATGAAGACCCAAGCTCCTATTTGTGTTGGGGCTTTCCCAATAATTAACAGTCGCTACAGGGATTGAAGCCAACTTCGTATTTCCATACGACATAACATCATAATCAATAATCCTAGAAAAGTAGAGAGTAGGACAAGCAAACCAAGAGGGGGGGAAACCCACAAAAAACAAAGGATTCAAACAAGTAACACCACCTATGACCTTTTTATCTCAGGAATTGAAGCTTCGGAGGAGACCGTCCAAAGGAATCAACCCGATATCAATTTTAACTCATGCAAAAGGTGACCTAGAAAATAGAGAAGGAACTACATAATTTTGGACATATAAATTATACCAGCTTTCCGATAGGAAATTAAAATTGGACTCGAAGAACTAGTAAAAAATGATCTGCAAAGGACTAACATACCACCTCGAACGCAAACAGATGACGTCAACCACCACCTTGCATTAAGAAGCGGTCCAAGCACCACCCCAAATTTGAGAAAATCCGCTTAGGAGAAAGCCCTGTAGAATGGAAACTAGAGAGCCAACCATTTCCTCATAATATTATAGCTCACACAAGTTCACAGTTAAGAATGCATTTATTTGGAGGTATGTTAAACATGAGGGTTGACTGAAAAATGTGCAAACCGATGCGCCAATTGTCACCCAATAATTAAAGTATGATCAAAACCCATAGACTATGGTAAGTGGAGGAAATCCAAAACCCCATTCACTTCAATAACACCTTCCTCCATGTTAGTTCCATGCTTAGCACACTTGTCTGTGACAGTATTACACACACACAAAATATCAAAGGCTTTCAATTCAAAATCACCAAGGAGTCTGATTGTGCAAGATAACACACTAGGGAGAGATTTAGTCTCAAGGTACGATCAATTTATGGTTGCCAGGATCACAATTATGGAATCCCCCAGTATCATGATCTTTCAGATACCATTGGCCTTGGCAAGATTGAGACTTTGCCACAAGGCATAGTTCTCAACAGAGTTGTTTGTCACATTCCTTAGGCCCCACGAAAATTGAATCAAGAAGTTTCCTTCGGGCTCACATATTGTCACCTCCGCACTTGTAGTGGTAGCTTCTTCAAACTTAAGTAAACATTGTAATTAAGGCAATCCATTTGGCTCAAATACAAATTACAACAATGAGAGACAATAACATCACCAAAAACCAAAAATAAACCCCATGAGCATATCCAACTACTATGAGATTTTAGAACAACAAACATTAAGCCCCAAACATAGTTTATCTCTTACAAATCTAACCTTAACCTCCATGAGTTGTAAGAACACCACATAGGGAATAGAGTAGACCTGGCCCCCATGCCATCCAAGGACACTGCAAACCACAGAGACCGAGCCTCGATATGTAAGGCCATCATACAAATTTAGTACCACAAGCACAATTTGAGCACATGAGTTGCAAATCAAGCAATGAGAGACACCACTTAGGGGTGTTGACTATGGGTACTACAACATAAGCTATTAGACCCGAGGCACCACAAGTACAGAGTCACGAAGCTTCCACAAGAAGTTGCTACCAAAGACTTAAAAGTCTCGCTAAGAAATTCACCGACATCACCTTAAAACACTCAGACCGACAAGAATAAGCCTCTATTGGCAACATACACTAAGTGATTAATGGCAGGTACCATGATCCCACACTACACTCCATGTAGTCACCTCCTTATAAGGCCAACCACTCACATGCTTCCTATACCTTGTGGATGAAACCCTAGTAAAGTCAGAAGCAGGAGGGACTAGGGAAAGAGGGAGGCAAACATCTCCTCCTCCTTTTTGTAAAATTTTAGGAAAGTAGTAAATAACAATGCACGAACATTCATTTACTCTCTGCATGTATCCTTGATTATTATTATTATTATTATTATTATTTATTTTATTTTTTTTCGGGTGGGGGGTGTATATGTACATTGGAATAGGATAAAAGTTGTTGAACAACTTGTGTATGGTGGGCATATTTGTGTTAAAGATATTGGCTAGGGTCTAGTGCTGTGCTTTAATGGTTGGTACAATGAGGAGTGTGGTGCACAAATTAGTACATTCATATTCCAAGTGACATGACATATTTCTCTCCTTGAAATGTGAAATGACACCTTGCTAACAAATACATTATACAAATAGTAGTTGATGAATGTGTAAATTCATATCCTCATTCTCTTTAAAAAAAAAAAAGAAAAAGAATGAGAATATAAATTTACACATTCATCAAAATATGACGCCTTACCCATGCTAGTGTAAGTACCTAATTCCTTTGGTGCCCAATGAATCCAATCAAGAGGGATACAACATGCTTCCCTAAGACAACAAGTCTTGATTGAAACAAACCTTAAGAAATAGCTTAAAACAAGTAGCCTTCATATAGTAGAGAGTGGAAACTCCCATTTAAAAGATTAGGCCACAACATCCCTACCACGTGAGCTCCAAGAATGTTCTCATCCACTTTTACCTTAATGGATTTATTTATAAAATTAAGAATTATTTATTAATTATATTTGAAAATAATCTCATTTTATCTTTAAAAATATAAAGAAGGAGAACATTGTTAATATATGTGATTAGTATAATATGGTAACATAGGTTAAGTATTATTTTTATTAATTATATTATTATTTAAAAAAAAATTATATTTTAAAATAATATATATTTATATTTTTAAAACTAAAAGAATTAAAACATTGTCAAACATAATAATAATAATATCTTATAATATATCAATAGAGGTAACCAATATTATTTTTTAAGATAAGTTTAAATATATATATTTTTTTGATTTTTTTTTTAAGGCAATCATCAAAATCTTGTTTGCAAAGAAAAATATTGCAAACAAACATCACCAAAATATAACCACCTTGCCCATGCTATAGTAGGTACCTAGTTCCTTTGGTGCCAAGTGAATGCAATTAGGAGGGGTGCAAAATGCTTCCCTAAAATAAAATAACACACTCTCTAATGACAACAAACCTTAAGCAATAGTTTAAGATAAATAAATTTATTTATATAAAAAAAATAAATATTTATTAATTATATTTTAAAATAATTCATATTTATTATTTTTAAAACTAAAATAATTAAAGTAATGTCAAACATTATAATAATGTAAGAGCAACATGTCAATATAGTTTACAAGTATTATTTTTATTAATTATACTATTTTTTTTAATTATATTTTAAAATAATTTATATTTTATTTTTAAAATGAAAGGAAATAGAGCATCAAACATTATAAGAATGAAATAGTTCTTATAAAAGTAACCTGTCATTATAAAAGTAACATGTCGATGTAGATGATGAGAATTATTTTTTGGACAAATTTAAATATTCTACTTTTTGGATTTTTTTAAGAAAATATTATCATAATTTGGTTATATAATTGTTGGTGAAATTTATATTTTTTATTACTTAAATTACATTTTTATAGATTTTATGCTTTAAAAAATAGTTATTATATTTAGATTGTACAATTTCAACAACTGATATTTTTAATTTTAATCATTTTTCTAATTTTTTTAAAGAAATTTTAAATAATACATAAATATAATAAAAAATAAAAATAAAAATGTTTAAACTATTGCATATAACTTTATTTTGTTAGGTTTTGTTTAACTGTTCTACAAAATGGTTTTTTTGGCTGGAATCCGGTCATATAAATTTGATTGAAATTACTATTTTTTATTGTTTAAAATCTATTTATGAATGTAAAAATAGATTCAACATACTGAAGGGCATTCAAATTATACAAAAATAATCATTCAAATTTACAGATCTAACAATTTCTTACCAGATTTCGAGCAAATATCCATAAAAAAAAATTGACCGAGAAAAATAATACAGTTTTTTTTCCGAAAAA
>ML824210.1:31058-67964 GCA_009831015.1 Picea engelmannii | reverse complement strand
TATATTTTGATAAAATGTTCTAGAACAAATAAATATTAAGGATTCGACATGCACAAGATCTCAAACTATAGTTCGCTGTGAAAAAGGTGTCACGGATTTGTAAATGAAGGCTTCATGTAATTGATGAAGACACCACTAAATTGAGGCGAATAAAGGGAAAGAGATATTTGTGTGATGTAATTGAATAAAACAAATTTCTTCTTTATACGATGATAAATCTTTCGTCTTATATTTGCTATTATTTATCGCCTTGCTCCCGTTAGGGAGAGCTAATTAAATATTATAATAATAGTTAGATTTGCATTTAGATGATCATAGTTTAGTTTAGATTCTACGATCTCCCATATTGGTAACATGGGTTATCATTACTTTAGGTGGATCACATCCAAAATATATATGTGTCATGGGCATGTAGATGGAAAAAATAAATAGTGGAAATTATTTGTATTTTTGAGAAAGATTTGCCTATTAGTTTTAAGGATATTTGGCTCCATCTTTTGGCACATATGGTTCAATACATTTAATTAAATAATGTGTGGTGAGTTGTAGATGGATGTTATTTCTAACGAGGCACATGAAAACATTTAAGGGGTTTGTAAGGAAATAAGCATGTCCCAAAGGATGCAAGGCTAAAGGGTACATTGTTAATTAATCTTTCTTTTCTATGTTAGAATTCTTGAAACAAATGCATATAGATGCTCCCCTGGTGTGCGATAGTGATTATGATGAAAAAAAAAGAGGTTCTTTGAAGTAATATATTTCACATATATATGGTTATAATTATGTTATTTGAGGAATTATACATTTTTCATTATAAAAAATGAAGAATATTAAGTGCTCATCGACATTGTAAATGATGATGAATGGGATAAAATGAATAAATTCATTTTGTTCAATATCGATCTATTAGGAAATGGGTGGTGATGTTTAATGAGTTGTGTAAAAAATTTATAGGAAGACATACAATCATTTAGAAGGTCAAACTCTTGTATTCCACTCCCATACAAATTAGACCATCAATGGCCCACATAACTCACAAACACATGGGTGAAGGAGAAAATTAATAAATTGGGACTGACCAATAAGGAAAGTGAACTAGATGCACTGAACATAGGAATTGTATGCTAAATGATAGTATATGATAGATTGATCACGAGATTAACTGCAAAAATTTTAATTAAACTTATTTATGTATTTTTACAAGTTTAAGTATAATTATTGATTTTAATATGCAACTTTGTCTATGCATGAAGGTATGAACATATCCTGCAATATGGGAATATGGGCATCACTTTAGAGTGGAGAGCATGGATTGCAACAAATAAACATGTGGTTATGAACTGTCTATTTCATTTGATCAAACAAATCATGTAATTCCAAGGGATACATACCCAATAAAAGATAACTTGATTATGTTGGCACCATTCACGAGATAATTGAGTTGGATTATAGGTCCTTTAGATGTGTGTTTTTAAAATGTAAATGAATTGATATTTTTGATAGATTAGACATGAGCTAGATAATGAATTTTATTATATTGACACACATAGAGAAATTTTGGCATCTGAGGCTAAACCATTTGTGCTTCCAAAAGATTGTGAAAATGTTTCTTTCCATCCTAAAATCTCTAACAAAAATTGGTGGTTTTTTATTCCATGCACATGTTACAATTATTGCAGAATATGATGATGTAAATTTAAGTGATTAAGAAGCTCAATGGCTTAACTCAAGTGGATGAGCATTGTTGTTCGCTTGAATGAGGTTCCAGGGTCGAATCCCTGGCCAAGACCTTGTTTAGGGCCCCACTTGATGTCCCCACTGAGCTAGGCCCGTAATCAGGCTGAACGGTTTACCCTGTTTACCATCCACAAAATGTGGGGAAGTACTCGGGGGTTTCCCATGCTGTATTCCCAGGAAAAAAAATGTAAGTGATGAAGTAAATGTGGATGATAAAGTAGAATTAGGAGCGTAGTGATTTCAAGTATTCATTGCACTCTTATTCATTTTTTAAAACACACACACACACACACACACACACACACACACACACACACACAAGTATGTATGTATGTATGCATGAATGCATTATGATGATAGTTAACATCCATTGAGACCAAATTTGGTCTATCGAACCTTAAGAGTAATAATTGTGATTTTTGGATTGATAAAATTGTTGTTTTTAATGGAAAAATGGATTTGGCACCCTCAAATACCCCTATAGAATTTGGACTATGCAATGTTAACATTTGCAATTCCACCAATTCAAAATGATTCTTACCGGATGTTATTGGACAAATCGGTAAGTGCAGACACAAACTAATCTCCCTAACTTCCACAGGAAGCTAGAACAAAACAACACAGAATACACACTTCTCCTTAGACTTCATTGTCATATAAACTAGTTCAGAGAGGAACGAGTGACATACCTTTTAAATGATGCTTGATCCTCGCTAGTGTCGTCCTTATCGCTCCCTCTTTGGATTTGCGGGATGGTGAACCTGTTTAGGAAGCACAGACCAACAAAGAGAGAGAGAAAAAAGATATATATATTCCAATGAATTCTATGTATAAGATCAAGGAGTTATACAATAAAATCCAAGACACCTTTATAAGGAAGAAATGTATTGCTGCATTATATTAAAATGGAAAGTGGAGAATACAACCTATGCCTTGATGTTGCAAGATCCCTTTCAATGGATCTTTGATCCAACACACAGACCTTTATTCCAATGCCTTTGATGAAGAAGATCCACATTCTGACTTAGAGATCTAAAGAAAAACTATCTCAAGTATAATCTATAGTAGAACTCCTCTGCATATGCAAACCTTATCCTTTTCCATGAGAGATCCCTCTTTATATAGGGTGAAAGAGGGATGGATGAGGATACTAGAATGATCCCACTAAATCAGAGAAGCGAGTAAGATGCAAACCGATCAGAGGCCACCTCATCTTCTAGAAGATTCCCTTCTAGAACATTCATGAATTTTGACTTTTCCCTTGCTTAAGCATTGTCACACCCTATGCAAAGGTAGCCTACAGAGATGTCGTAGTCCATCTTTGGTGCAAAGTGCGACGATCAAGCATTGTCACACCCCAAGCATAGAGCAGGGTGTGACGATCTTCCTTGTCATAGTTTTTGAGGGAGGAAAAGCAAACCACTTTTCTCATGGAGAAAGTCTCTTTTAATATTTTCAGGGAACATGGAAGTGAGTCAAGCACATGTCGTCAACTGATCACTAAGGTGAACAAAATAATGTGTAACACCATGTTTTAGGTAAAAAATGTAGTTTTTCCATACTCTTATTTTGAGTTACTAGAAAAGGACCAATTTGCAAATAATTTAGACTACGACTTTTAAATATTATAGAGTTATAAAAATTAAGATTCTTGATATTATTTATCTGATTATTTTATTTATATTTTAATAATAAGCATCAAGGTTCAAAATCTCTAAGCCAATTTTTTTTTTTAAAACTATGTAGAAGTACATTCAACTTCATATAAGAGAATAGCGTAAGGAGTAGCCATTTTTTTTGAATTTGTTGAAATTTATTCAAACCCTCATGAGGAATGTTCAAAACAAAAACTTCACAGCCTTAAAGCATAATGGAGAAATATTTTTTTTTCTTATTTCAGTGCCATAATTTAGTCTTTCTACATTTGTTTTTAGTGTCATAATACGTGTTCTAATTCCTAATGATTTTTTTCTCGATACTACAGTCCCAACTATAATGAAATTGAAACCAATAACTAAATACTTGAAAAAATACACCTCTCTCTCTCTCTCTCTCACACACACACACACACACACATGGTGGTATCATATTGTTATCTTGTGAATTTAAATGAATCGGAGTTGCTAATTCACAAGCTATATTTTAATGAAAAAAAATCACCAACATTTGGCTTAACCAATGAGGGCATACAAACATATCAACTCCAAACATAAATAATGTTTTTGTGTTTTTATTATATAGATGCTTGATCTCAAACATATTCACTTTTTTCTTTGATAACTTCAATGACTAGGTAACTGACATATATAAATATTTGCAATGAAATTTGTTGATTATGATATTGTGGAGAACACAATGGACTATGATTATGATTAGAAATTTATAATAATTGTTTATATTATTAATATCTTCCTTGGAAAAATGTCATATCTTCTTATTTATACAATAAAAAGTGTACATTCTACATATGCTTGTAAACTACATCCATGAAAACACTATAAAAAAGACATTGAATATCCTTATCACCTACCACATAAAAGTGCACTTGTCATTAGGACTACACATTGGGTCCACTACATTTTGTTTCAAATATAAAAATATGTATCTAAACTAAAAAAACAAATAATTCCATCTTTCAACTGATATCATAGAATTCCCCGAATGGGGTGCCACGTAGACAGCATGCACATAGATGAGTTAACTACACCTGCCACCACCCTCACATCCATTTCTCGTAGGATGGGAAACATTCAAAGCTCATACGAGCAGGAAATACAACTCTCTCACTCTTGTTTAATGGCTCCTTCAATGCAACAAGGTTGGCGAACGATGATGTTGGTTGTGGAGCCTGATTATCTTCATGTTTCATAGGTCTTTGTTTGTAGCCATGTTTATACCCCATGAAGAATGTACACCCCTCCACACCGGGGGTGGGGGGGGGATTCCCCCCCCTATGGGGTCCCGGGGAAAGCAGGCCCCTGGTGGGGGTTCGAGGGCGAAGCCCCGAAAGGAAAAAATTCCTTGTAAATGTATATTGTAATTTCATAGTAAATCTGGACCGTTCATTATAAGGTTGCAGATCTGACAGTAGAAGTTATGTTAGGGTTTTTTTTCCCTAGAAAGAAACCCTCTTTTATGAGGGAAATGTATTGCGGCTATGTATCTTTGTGAATATTGTATTATGAGAGAGGAGACTATGAGATAAAAAAGAGGAAGTTATAATGGGTGTGTTGTAGGTTGTATCCCTTCATTTGCTAGATAATAAAAAGGAAGGACCTGCCGATTTCTTTAGTGGACGTAGACCACATATATCTATGTCTCTATTGTATTGTGTATCTTCTGTGTTTTATTTCTGCATTTGTTTTTATTTTATTGCTCCGTACTCTTGTTTATCTAACATGTGATGGGTACGAGAGGCACACACAAGGTCCCTTTAGCTCCTCCGACGCCCCTCCATTTACTCTAGGTGTGTAATGGCTCTTACCATTCAACTCTGGTTTAGTTCTTGTGTTTTTTTTTTGCTCCAACCGTTCTCCCCCCCCTCTACAAGTTTTCTACCCGCTAAGAGTATGGATTGTCTCCACGACCATGCCTCGGGAGCGCGAAAAGCCCAAGGGAGGGCCCTCTTATTATAGCTACGCTGTCAGGTAAAGAAGGCTTTTTTGCTTTGCCCGATATCCTTCAACCTCTCTGGTTCGCGAGGACAGGGGGAATGACAATCATCCAATGGCCTTTGTAGAAGAAGAGATTCCTGCAGATCCAATTATCATTCCGTCAAACTCCCTTTTGTACATTGTTCTAGACCCCCATGACCCGCCCAGTACTAGCCATTCCTTCACTGATGCAGCTGGTGTCTTGGACTGGGAAACTTGCACAATTCAGGAAGAAATCCTATCGAACGATCACCTAATGGAGACCCCCCCACCTCCCTCCAGAACTCCAGACCGGGACTCGTGCTCCACTTGTTTCCTCTCACCAAAACATTTGTAACTCATCTTCGAGATGCACAGGGACATGCAAGAACAAATACACATGCATACCATTCTCAACAACCACCTCGACATATTGTATTATGCTCCCTCGGGCTCGCATAGTCAACAAAGGTGCCTGACCTGTACGTAACTGTTCGTATTCACTCCCAATGGTGGAACTCACGCCAACACAGGCTTCACTGGTTCATCCATTGCTTAGTCTTTTTCTTTTAGCTCTATACACTGTAATTGCAAAATTTTTGTAGGAGTTTACATTTCCATGTTTAAGATTCTCTCTTCTTGCTTAGACAGTTTAAACATTAAAATTCACAGCCACCTGCTCTGGTTTCCATTTCTTTGGTGGGACAGATGGTGGTTTTTTTCTTTGGTCTAGACAACATATCAAGAAGTCACCTGTTCTAGTTTCCACTTGTCTGGAAGAACAAGTGACAGGTCTCTAGATATTGTTACGTTATGTATGATTATGACCAAATTTTGAGGCAATAAAACTTTTTGTTTACAAAATAAAAAACTCATATCATAAAATTACTTAGTAAATAGTCCATGAATTTCTTTTACCCATCAGATAATATCTGGTAGATAATAAATAAATAAATAAGTATATATATCCTCAACTTCCCAACCCTCTAATTATAAGAGTCATGCCAAATGAAAATCATGTGACTACTTGGTTGGAAAAATACATCTCTAAACCTAATCATATACCCTACATTTGATTCCATAATAATCCTTCTTTTAACAATGCATTTACTACAATGTTAAACTCTCTCTAGACACAATGATAGAGAAATTAAATTTTTGCAAACATGGTCTACATACTTTTAACATGTTCAAGCATCATAAGTAAAATCAATTCATCCATCCTAGAGAGCCCATTAATCCAATTTACTACCATATATAAGTCAAGAAACACTTGCAATTTTAGAACCCCTTTAATAGCCGCCAATTTCAATAGACATTTCAAATCCATGCTAATTTTTGCATAGTCGTTAATACCACACCGTAATCCTTCTTTGAATTTTATATAATGTGAATCATTAAAAAATAATTTGTCTCATGCACCATAGAAATCATGACGACTTTGAAAGCTCCATCAAAATAATCCTAGCTACCCAACTTATCTGTTGCAGGATGAAGCAATATCCTCATTTTCATAGCCTTATAATAAAATTTTATGCTTAAAAAATGGACCTAATTTAAGATGCACATTCTAAAGATGGTAGTAATATACTTTAAAATGTCTCAGCATTTCTCACCAACCAAATACCCACCAGGGGGAGAGCCTTGAAATCCTTGAGTTATTTTCTCAAAAAATGATTCTTCAAGAACTACCCTATGGTCTCCCCTTAACACCCACCCCTACAACCTATCATTACATCCATATCTACCCATACCTTACCAACATATGGATAACTATGTAGAATACAAGCTATAGTTTCTAACTTTTGCACACACAATGTGCAATGGCTTGGTCCCTATAGACTACATTATTGGAGTACATCCCATGCTAATGCTTTATCTTGAGAACTATCCACATATAAACCCTACTTTTAGGAGGTTCTTTAATCTTCCACAGAGATTTCCACCACCAAGCATCACGTTCTTAAACTAAATCCACAAGCATGGTTTTGTATCCTAATTTTGGAGTATAATCCCCTAAAAAAAGGTTTATAGACCAAATGAATGCATACTCCTCCTCTATAATTATTATAGTGGTTCTTCCTTATTGATTAATATAAGCCTTGAATTGTATATTTTCTCCCTCTATCATATCTACCATCTTACTAGACTTTCATCCTTGTTGCTAGATTGATGTAGTATACACATAAATTGCTTATGCTAGTTTAAAAATGCCTTTAATATGCAGCTTATCAATCATATCCCTAAGTAGTATATCAGTTTCTCCACACCCAACCCAAGGGTTAGATACAATCCTAACTTTTCCCATTTCTAACTTTCCAAATTAACCAACTACTCACCAACGGAAAAGACACTATTATAGCCTTCCAAAAAAATAGACACTTTTATTTCCTTTATTATCCATTATTCCATAGTTAATGAATCTATGCATTTTTTATTTATCACATGTGTCCATAATCCCTCTTAGGAAATTAGCTTACATAGACACTTGGTAGCTAAGGCACTACTAAAAAATAATATTGTTTAAACCCCACCCTTATACCTCTTTTGGTTTGGTGAAAGATTACCATTTGATAGAGGGAATGCCATATTTTTCTATATTATTTATCCACAAAAATTTAAAGCAATTCTTTTTAATTATTTCAAGAACCACTTTAGTGATTTAAGCCATGGTATGCCACTATATAAAAGTAGCCTCCAAAACTGACTTGACTAAGGTTATTATTCATCCTAATGAAAGCCATCTACCACACCATATATTTTCTCCTTTTCCAATCTTCTCAATCAAGCACTTCCATTCATTCTTTTTATAATCATTAGGCTTAAAAAAAATCTAAGTACTTACAACCTAATTGGAAGTACATGTTCTAAAAAGTGAATATTTGAATTATCCTTCTAACATGTTTATCCTTGTAACACCCCTCCCAATGTCAACTTCTCTAAATAGACGATTCCGCAAAATTGCAACAAAATTCAAAGTTATATTTATAAATGTTTTTAGTCAACCTTTACAAAATGCATAAGGTTGACCAAATTGTATAAAAGGTTGTAAAAGTAAGGTTGCTTTTTTTCTTTATTTATTTCCATCATAACATAACTCATCAATTACCAAGTACACAATACATGTATCATCCACTAATCATTACAATAAAACTATTATTATTATTATTATTAAATATGAATATAAATATAGAGCTTCAAACCAAACATTTACATAATCAATATTTCAATATCCTATCCAATATGATTTCCAACTAAATCATGTAATTAGAAAATATAGCTTGTATTTAATAATACATAAAAAGTAAAACATAACCTACACATAAATATAAATAAATTTATAATCAACAAATTATATTAATACTAAATTACAACAAAATGAATACAAAATATAATACTCAAATACACATAAATGAAATCAAATGAATTTATATAGTGAAGGCAAGTCAGTAAACATGCCCTTCCCTATATGCTTTTCCTTTGAAAGCCTTCCAAGACAGAAACCAAGTTTATTTCATAATGAAGGTATGAGAATTCATTGTGTCATGAAATATAAAACTATTTAACCAAATCTTCCTCCATTCTTGAAATCACTAAGTGTAACTTGCCTAGGTTAGGATATTCCAGCAAACGCCTAATTACATGCATTGATCCAAGAAGAAGAATCCAATGATTGTAATCAATTTAAATATTTAAATTGATTTTGATAAACTATTTTTTAAAATTTTACTTTGATAATGTGTCTCCTATCAATTTAGTTAAGTTTCCACATGATGAAAATTGAAAAATATAATTAATATTTCGACATAATGAAAATTGAAAAATATAATTAATATAAGGTTTATACTTTCACCATTTCAAACTTGTTTAAGATAAAAATAAACTAAAAAGATTTAATAATGTTCAGTCCATTCACTTATCTATCTTGATTGGTTTTTTTCCAAATGAGTTCAAGCATCGATTTGGAAATCATTATAATTAATGATAAATTGCTATTAACATTCACAGACAATCATCCCTAGAGAAAGGGATGAGCTCTCTAAATAAAATCTTATAAAGGGATGGGCTCTCTAAATAAAATCTTATATTGATTGTTCAATACCATTATTTTTTACATAGAAATGATGCCCATTTTTCTAATTTTTCCACCCCACCCTCGCTTCAAGCAGTGTATTTATCTCTCTTAAACAAGTGCACACTGTGTATATACATTGTATACACATTGTGAATATACCAAATGGAAAAATATAACAAGTCTATTCCCACATAAATTATTCACACAACCTCGTCGAATCATATAACACCCTTAAATGTACGTGTATACATCCCTTCCTCCATGCCACATTAAATGGATGGATATATACACAATGTATACGCCGAATCCCAATAGAAGGGATGTATTGTTGGCGACACAACTCTACTTATACTTGTTGAAACCATTAGCTAAGGGGTGAGATTTGATTTCTCACCCATTGGACTGCTCTAAAGAAACTCGGCTGGATGGTTCCCTTTATATCGCACTCTATCAATGTTTTATGTGCATAGAAATATGAGATGTATGTGGGGATTAGTTTCTTCATTAGGTATTCATTTCAGAACGATTTAGCTTGCTCAAAATGTTTCATTAGTAAAGTTTATTGGATTTGAACTTGTGACTTTTAGGAGGAAACACACCAACCAACGATTTGACTAGTAAAGTCTATTGGATTTGAACTTGTGACCTCTAGGAGGAAACACATGTTCTTAACCATTAGGCTCACTCATGTTGTATTGGTGATTTTGATTTCAGCATAGGTTGTGGTGCTATGGCCACAACATTAACCATGTTCTTGGTATGGTCCTTCTTCACCAATAGATTTATGTCCCCATCAACAGGGTTCGTTGCACACCCTATAGAATTTATTTATAAAAAAATAACAGTTGATTCAAAATCATAAAAATAATTGAGGATATGGAACCTAAGGTTTGAATCAATCTTAAAGGTTTCCCATATATGAGACACCCTGCACATCTGGGTCAAGACACAAATTCAAACTGAAGACTCCCCATTGGCAATGACTTTGACATTGCTCAGAAGGTTAATTTCATAAGAGAGTGTTTTAATATCATATAGGCTTGGCACACATGTTTCAACATGAGGTCTAAATTTGTCTCAAAAATCTTGATTTGGGTTAAAGTCTCACAACTTCCCCTAGAATTTTGGATTGGAAATTTCTTAGAATATATTGGAAACATTATAGGTAGGTTTATTATGGTGGATCACTCTTACAAAATAAGTTTTTATAGAACAATGGCCAAAGTCTTAGTGAAAATTGCTGTGAAGGATGGTTTGGTGGATAATGTGGATATTGAAATGGGACACATAACCTATAAGTAGATCCTTAACTATTTGCATTGTTATGTATAGTTGTGTGAGATGTCATATGCATGGGCATATTGCAAGCGACCATTCAAAATTATTTATGATGAAATTCTAGAGGAAAATGTTTGACGTCAAGAAGCCCCTTTAGATCAATGAAAAACAATCACTGGAGATAAAATAGAGGGGCTCAAAGGAGGGGGACTTGGAAAAACCTGTGATGGATTCACAAGAAATCTCAATGGAATTTAACCCAGTTTAGAATGCTCTTGCTTCCAAGGAGATCACCCAAGCTTTGTCCAATCTAAACAAAGTGGAGACACTAAGTCTAGAAGTCACTACTTAGATCCATAATAGGACTTTAAGAGTGACAAAAGGTATGCCACACTCTAGTTTCTTTATCCATTTCACTATTAATAAAGAATATAACAATGTGGGTTTTGGGACATTTGGACAAAACCTATAAAAAATGCATTTAAACCCATCTAAGATTGAAGGGGAGAAAATTGTCTCGAGTGGACAACCCCTAGCCAAGAAATATATATTGCAATTGGATGGAATGGAAAAATTGGGTACCCTCTCTAATCCTTGTTCCAAAAGGAAATCACTCAATGGAACTAAGAACTTATAAGAGGGGGTATCAAATCCATATGGTCGATATCACTCGAGACCAAGAAATGGGGAAGAAGGGCCAGGTAGGAAGTCCCTAAGTTGTTTGGGTTTCAATGATATTGAAGTTCCATAACACAATATTGTTGGATGAAAATCTAATATGTTAATTTCCCAAGAGAAGTCATAGATAGATGTACAACATGGGAGACAAAGATAAATAATAGGGGTCCTTAAAGCTAGCCAGATCCACAAGAAGGTTGGAATATGATTATATTATCCTATTGATGGGTCAACATGACCTTGATTAATAATAGGGGTTACCCTTGATTAGAAGACACGATTAGACCTTGCACTATTTGGAGTAGGGAACCCATCTATATTTTGGCCTCACAACCATTAGTGGTTTAGAGATTTACCAATTGTGGCTTGATCCACCAGTGACTATTTCTAAGCTAAAGAATGAAATTAAACTAATCTAGGATGCAAATGCATGCGTTGAAATGAAACTAACAATAACTAGAAAGCAAACATAGAACCACACATACTCCTGTCAATGACCCATGAAATGGTTCACTGAGGACAAAGAGAAGAATATGAGTAAATGATTGTAAACCCATAATTGTCCAACATTAAAACAATCATCTACAATAATATTCTCACAAATTCAGAAAAACATTTCTAGAGAACATAAATAAAAATGTAGAAACTACACATAAGAATAGTCTATAGTGTGAGATACATTCTTACACAACTCCAATGTTGAGTGAAAGTAGTAGAATAGTCCATAGTAGGTATACACAGGAATTAAAGTTCTTCGGAAAATGATTCGACCAAAAATGGCTTCTCTTCACGAAAGTTCCAATAGTAGTACATGAAAGATCTAAGAGCCAAAATCCCCTTCCTCCAATACCATGATTATACTTATTAAAATTCCTCTTGAATGGTGGCCTTCTACCTTCTTGAATCTTGACCTTCTACTTACAAAATTTTGTCCTTATCCTAAATAGGATGATGAAGACACACTTACAATAAAAATATTCATAAATTACATTTTCCTGCATAATGCACACCTACACCTCAAATTTTGTCATTTAATGCTTCCAAGACAACATATCTCTTGACATTAATTTGTCTCATACAATACAATCAATGACTTACATACCAGAAGTCTCCTTTCTCATTTGCTTGGAACCTTGCATGTAAGGAGAATCCATGCCTTCCTTTGAATATAAAATTTATCCTTTTCCATTTGAGCTCGTTTCTTGCATGAAGTGGTAAAAAATTGCAGTCTTCCACTATTCTAGCTTTGTGCTACATATCTTCATTACTTGTTTTATGATCATTGCTCATGTTTTGGTACTTCATCCTTTTCTGTAGATAACAATTATAGAGCTATTGTTGCATATTGGCGAGTTCTCAACGCCACAATGTCCATGCTTTTTGTTTCTCACTCCTTCATACATAATGTTTCCAGATTAAAATATATAATATTTTTTCAATATCAATCCCTGTATGTCATTATCACAAAATACATAAGTTTCAAATAAACAAAATTTCAAGTCATGCTTTGGGAAAAATGCATTGAATATAAAGATTTCAATTAGAAACTTGATCAGGAGTTCAAGTCTACTTCCTTGACTTTGATCTATGGTCCCCTTTTGATCCAAAAAGGATCCAGAGAATACTAAGGATAGCTCAGAACTCGCAGAAGCAACTCAGGATGCTCAGAATGGCCTTAACAAACAAAGAAAGGGAAAAAATTCAAAGTTCTCAAAACTCAGTGAAAATGACATCATCGCAAAGAGCACGTCGCAAGATTTCCAACAACGCAAACGGTTCGTCAAACAAAGTTACGGATCGAAATATATTTGTGGTCAAAGTTTGGTCAACCTAGCCCACTCATGAGGGGGATGAGTCAACATATGTACTGTTGACGTCAACATCAATACAGATGACGTCAACATCCGTACAACATACATGGCATGTGCAGGAGGTGACATGTGTCATGCTGATGTCAACATGACTTCAACATGGTGACGTGGCAACAACAGAGGCTGCCACATGTCACTCATATTTGGCATTTCTGGGTCATTTCGTGGACTAGTAAAATTATGCCACGTGTTAGTCCGTACAGTGATGTGGAAAGCTGAGTTGGCAGACTGTATGTTGACGTGGCAGGGTGATAGTACAATGGTTGACGTGGCCCAATGGTTGGCTGCCACATGGCCCAGTCATGGGCTTCCACGTGGTAGTGGACAAATGCCCAATGACAACCCGTGAATGAAAATTCAAAAATTAAAAAGATTTGGCGGGTCCACTAAATCCAGCGGGACCACGCCAAATCTGGTAATCAAACAACATCTAGAAGTCTCTCAAAGTTAGCGGAACGAACATATGTCCAATATATATATATATATATATATTACAATGGTCAAGCCCAAAAGAAGAGGCCTGTAGGCTCGACCCTGGGATGTCCCCCTCTTTACACGCCTTAATATATGCTCTCTAACCACTAGGCCAATGGCCTCACATTGTTTACAACATTGGTTTCTTTATTTAAAAGATGAATCTGCCCAGTGCTGGAAGGAGGGCACGCGTGGGTATGAACCGACATGGTTTTCGAGACAAATTATTCAGCATTTATTGCAGGTTGCAGGGCACAAAAACTGAGACAAAATTTCTCTTGGGCCTAGGAGTGCCATAGTCGGATCAAAGCGTGGAGACAATCATTCTTGGGTAATTCGATGCCACAAATTCAACGGTGTTGTCTGTTTTCTGATCTGAGCAAAACTTTTTCAACTTGATTTCATAATGAGGTATACTTATGTATTTTGCCAAACTCTTTTGCTGAGTTAATAAAAAGGCCTACCCATTTGAGAGAAGGACCCAGAGACGTAGTCCACCAGGGATGAACTTCATTATCAAGTTTTTTGTGTTCATATTTGACGCTTATGTCTCTTCATTATTGATTTTTTCCTTCTTTAATGGTGCACTTTAATTTATGCTCATTTAGTGCAATTCTTTATAAGTCACTCGATGAAAAGATCCGAGATCAGGTTGGTATCAGAGCAGTTGTCTTTGAATTGAATTGTTGAGTGTGAATGCTTACTAGGGCCAAGCATAAACATGGTGAAGGAACTCTTAAGACTTTCAATCTTGAAGTTGTCCGTGTATCTCGAAGGAAGAAAATGGCAGAAGAGGACAAGCGTGATGAACATGAGAAAATTTTCCATATGGTCTTTTATCGCATGTCAGAAATGGTCGAACGAGTGTATGGAGACTACATGAAGAGCATGAAGAAGAAAGGGAAGAAAAAGGAAGCACATGTTGATGATGATTCTTCGATAAATCAAGGGGCTGGAGGAGACCCTCTTGAGCCTCCATCTTCACCATCAATTTCTAGTTCTTCTTCCTCTGAGCATTCTCATCATTCTCATCATTCTAGCCATAAAGCCTCTTTTAAGAAACCATTATTAAAGCTTGAATTAAAATTTGCTTTACCTATGTTTAATGGAGATGCTAATCCTGAAAAGCTAGATAATTGGATCCGACAGGTTGAAGTATATTGTCATGTTCAACATATTGATGAAGAGGAAGTTAAAGTGCAACTAGATTCTCTTCGGTTGGAAGGCACCTCTCTTGTATGGTGGGAGAGAAAACTTCAATACAGAAGTGAGTGTGGTAATATTCTTTCCTCATGGTTGGAATTTAAATCAATGATAAGGAAGCAATTTTATCCATTGGGTTATTTACATAAAGAAATGATGAAATGACAAACTTTAAGACAAAGTAAAGGTCAAACTATACAAAGTTTCACAGAAGAATTTAGGAAGAAATCTCTTGCATTAAACATTCCTTTGGATTCTTATGAAACTTTAATGAAGTATATTGGCGCACTTCACAGTTATATTCATCATACTTTGTTCTTGTTTAACCCCACCAGTCTTGACGAAGTTTGTGTGAAATCCACTCACCTTGAGAACAAGGGAAAGCATGTTCAAGAAGATCCCACAAAGAAACCTTCCAATATCCCACATAAGCCATTTAAGAAGTTTAAAAGGAAGGACAAGAAGACCGCCACATTGACGAGAGAAGGAAGAAAGACATATTGCACTCATTGCAAGAAAAGTGGTCACGATGACGAACATTGTTGGAAACTACATCCATAGAAGAGACTGAAACAGTTCGGTGGAAAGGGGAAGACAAAAACCGTTGCTACAGTGGAACAAGATCTTGGATCCGATTCAAGAGATAAAGGAAAGATCACAACAGTTGGAGTACAAAGTAAATATTCCCTTCATGCTAGTTCAAATTCCAATAATGAATCTCATGATGATGAATAAAAGAGGAATGTATTATTTCATATAAGGGTTGTATCTAAACACACTAAGATAGATACATTATTTGATTTGGGTTCCCAAGTAAACTTGATATCTGAAGCACTTGTCAAAAAATATGGGTCTTGAAATGAAACCACATCCAAATCCTTATCCTCTTGGTTGGGTATGTGATAAAGAAAAACTTAATGTCACTAAACAATGTAGGGTCAGATTTGCTATTGCTTCAAAATTGATTGATGCAGTGGTTTTGGATGTTGTATCACTTGATATATGTGGCATAGTGTTGGGAAGTCCTTATATTTATGATATAAAAACAATCTTCTTTCGTCATAAGAACAAATACCACTTCACTAAGGGGGGAGTGGAATATATTGTTAGAGCTCACATCATGAGGGTAAACACAACGCTTGTTAGTGCCGGACAAATAAGAGACTCATAAACACTAATAATAGATATGTACTCATGGTTGTAAGGGAGAAAGATATTAGAACATCCGATGCTATCCAAGGATGTGATTCTTCTCATAAGAAATAATTAATTGATATTGTTTCTAAGTATGATGCTCTTTTCCAGGAACCAAATGGATTACCTCCTAAGAGGGAAATCCAACATGAGATACATCTTCAACATGATTCTCCTGTTCCTAATGTGGGCATGTACATGATGTCAGTTGTAGAGATGACAGAGATCAAGAAGCAAGTAAAAGTCTTATTGGATCAAGGGGTCATCAGACCCAGTTCATCTCCTTGTGGTTCTCCGATCATGATGGTGCCAAAGAAATATGGCACATGGCGAACATGTGTCGATTACCAGGCCTTAAATAAAATCACGGTGAAAAATCGATACCCTCTTCCTCGTATAGATGATTTACTTGATCAGTTAAAGAATGTTGTTTATTTCACTAAGTTGGATTTTCATAGTGGATACCATCAGATCATGGTTGCATAACATGATGCATGGAATAATACCTTTAAAACCAAACATGGATTGTTTGAGTGGTTAGTTATGCCATTTGGGATTTTTAATGCTCCTACAACCTTCATGCATGTGATGAATGATGTATTCATACCTTTCCTAGATGATTTTGTGATTGTATATTTAGACAACATTCTTATTTTTAGCGGGACTTGGGATGAACATGTGAAGCATGTAAAGCAAGTATTGGATACTTTTCAAAGGGAAAAGTTGTATGTAAAATTGTCTAAATGTGAATTTGGAAAGACTGCACTTGTGTACTTAGGTAATGTTGTAGGAGGAGGACAATTAAAAATTGATCCTTCCAAGATTGATGTAATTGTAAATTGGCCTAAGCCAAAAAGTGTAACCGAGAACCGAAGCTTCTTAGGTGCAGTCTAGTATTGGAGGAGGTTCATTTCAAACTTCTCTTTTATAGCAAATCCTTTGTATGCCTTAAATAGTGTGAAGAACACTTTTCAGTGGGAGGAAAGAAAAAAAAATGTTTTGACACTTTGAAGGAAACGATCAGTACTGCACCAATATTAACATTGCCGAATCTTCAACAACCCTTTGAGATCGAGATAGATTCCAATGGATACGCCATGGGTGCAATATTGATGCAATATCGTAAGCCTATCTGTTACCACTCTGAAAATTTTAACCAAGTTGTTGTTAACTATCCTACATATGATAAAGAGTTGTATGCATTAGTTCAAAGCGTAAAGAAATGGAAACACTACTTGTTAGGGAAGGAAACAATCATACATACAGATCACTAACCCTTACAGTATCTCCAAGCACAAACCAAACTGCAACAATCTCGACACTACATATGGATGGGTTTTCTACAACAATTTCATTTGGTAATCAAGTACAAAAAGGATACAAGTAACAAGGTAGATGATATGCTTTCTAGACCTCCTATTGTTGCTTCTATTATTTTGAAGAATACTTCTTTATCTCATGATAGCTATGTGGAACAATATGCCACTGCTGAAGATTTTAAAGAAGTATATGAGAAGCTAACCCATGGTACACAGGTAGAGAACTATTGTCTGCAGAGAAAACTACTCTACCATCTTGGAAATCTATGTATTCCTACAAGTGAACGAGTCCATGTAATACGAGAAGCTCATACTTCTCTTGTGTATGAGAATTTTGGGGTAGGAAAAACTATGGCTCATTTGCAGAGGTTTTGTTATTGGTCTCAAATGAAAGAAATTGTAACTAAATATGTAAAGGGGTGTGTGATGTGTTCTACTTGTAATCCCACTAATAGAAAACTGGGCTATACTCACCACTACATGTTCCATCCCAACCACAGGAAAGTATCTCCATGGAGTTTGTAGGGGGTTTACCATTGTCAAAAGGGGGTCATGACTATTTGTATGTTGTAGTGGATAGGTTCAACAAGATGTGTATCTTGATGCCATGTAAAAAGCAGATCACTGCTGAGTAGACTGTTAATCTCTTCTTTTAGTATGTTTGGGTTCACTTTGGGTTACCCACATCCATTATCTCAGATAGAGATACTCGATTCCTTGGGGATTTTTGGACAAGCTTGTGGAGAAAGATGGACACCAAATTGAAGAGGAGCATTTGTTTCCATCCAAAGATTGACGAACATACAAAGGTTGTAAACCGAAAAATGGTACTTTTTCTTTGAGGCTACTGCAACAAGCATCCCAAGTTATGGGATGAACATATAGCCTATGTACAACATGCTTACAACCGAGCCTTACTTTCCTCCACTCAGTGTTCACCTTTTGAGACATGTTTTGGGTACCTACCTAAAGTTCCTTTGGACTTGATGTATGGGAGAGATGTCGATTCAAATGAAGAAATAAAAGAGGACATAGTCCACAAGTTAATCCAGAGGATCCAGTAGGTGCACCAGGAAGTCAGGGAATAGTTGGAGAAAAGTCAAGCACAGTATAAAGCTCGACATGACAAACACATGGTTGATCATCAGTTCCAGGTTGGAGACCGGGTATGGCTTCACATCAACAAAGAGATATTGAAGGGTGAAGGAAAGAAACTCAAGCCCATTCATTATGGAACCTTCACTATTTTGGAGAAAAGTGGTACCAATGATTTTCGTTTGGATCTTCCACCTTATATGCAGATTTACTCAGTTGTAAATGTAGAGAAATTGAAACCTTTTGAGCCTCCCATGATCATGGATCAGGATGAGGAAGTTTCAATACCTTTAGTTGAGGATTTTTCTCCTGAGTACTTGGATGAGTTAAAGGAAGATATCATCCTGGACAGAAGGATGAAGACTTCACGTGGGGGTGATGTTGATTATCTTTTAGTAGGATTAAAGGGCACACATCCAAGCAAGGCAAAGTGGATTGAGAAGGACAAGATGAGGGAACTCTTCCTTCACTCATCTGTTGATTGATGAAAGATTTTGTTGGTCCAACAAGCTCTCAGTGGGAAGGAATGATCCAAAAAGGATCCATAGAAGACTAAGGATAGCTCAGAACTCGCAGAAGCAACTCAGGATGCTCAGAATGGCCTCAGCAGACAAAGAAAGGGAAAAAATTCAAAGTTCTCAAAATTCAGTGAAAATTACATCATCGCGAAGAGTGCGTCACAATATTTACAACGACGCAAATGAATCATCAAACGGAGTTACATATCGAAATATATTCGTGGTCAAATTTTGGTCAACCTAGTCCAGTCAGCAGGGGGATGAGTCAGAATCAGTACTACTGACATCAACGTCGGTACAGATGACATCAACATTTGTACAACATACATGGCATGTGTAGGAGGTGACACATGTCATGTTGACGTCAACATGGTAACATGGAAGCACCATAGGCTGCCACGTGTCACTCATATTTGGAATTTCTGGGTCATTTCGTGGACCAGTAAAATTGCACCACGTGGCAGTCCGTACAGTGACATGGATGAGTTGGCAGATTGTATGCTAACGTGGCAGGGTGATTGTATAGTGGTTGATGTGGCCCAATGATTGGCTACCACGTGGCACATTCATAGGTTTCCACGTGGCAGTGGGCAAATGCCCAATGACGACCCGTGAGCGAAAATTCAAAAATTAAAAATATTTGGCGGGTCCACAAAATCCGAAAGCCTCACCAAAGTTAGTGGAACGAACATATGTCATATATATATATATATATATATATATATATATATTACAACGGTCAAGACCAAAAGGGGAGGCCCGCGGGCTCGACCTCGTGACCTCCCCCTCTGTACATGCCTTAATATATGCTCTGCAACCACTAGGCCAAGAACCTCACATTGTTTACAACACCAATTTCTTTATTTAAAAGATGAATCCACCCAGTGATGGAAGGAGGGCGTGCGTGGGTACGGTCCGACATGGTTTTCGAGACAAATTATTCAACATTTATTCTAGGTTACAAGGCATAGAAATCGAGACAAAGTTTCTCTTAGGCCTAAGAGTGTCAGAGTCAGATCGAAGCATGGAGACAAACATTTTTTGGTAATTCGACACCACGAATTTAGTGGTGTTGTCTATTTTATGATCTGAGCAAAACTTTTGCAACTTGATTTCAGAATGCGRTATACTTATGTATTTTGCCAAATTGTTTTGATGAGTTAATAAAAAGGCCTACCCATTTGAGAGTAGGGCYCGAAGACATAGTCYACCAGGGACGAACTCCGTTATCAAGTTTTTTGTGTTCATATTTGATGCTTATGTCTCTTCATTATTGAGCTTTTCCTTCTTTAATGGTGCACTTTAATTTATGCTCATTTAATGCAATTCTTTATAAGTCACTCGATGAAAATATCCTAGATCACCTATGATAATGATTTTGCAGACACCTTAGTTGAAATGAAGTGTTATCAAGTTTCTAGGCTATTGACGATGTGCCTGTATTCAAATTTGAAAGTATGGAGAAAATGGTAAGGAATTTCCTAAAATGTATATCATATACGTTGTAGAACTTGGTGAGACCTTTCCAATGGTATAATGAGTGCATGAAGAAAAGTTCAAGAGAATAGTTTATGGTAAAAATACCAATTTTTTTTTTCTAACTTATACCCTATGTATTGTGCACGCTTGTCAACGCTTTCATCCTATTCAAGCTTCATAAACCTCAGTTTAAACCTATCCTTTTGAGTGTATCACATTGATTTTATTTTTTGGAGTGATACACTATGTATCCCATAGATTTATTTTTAGAGAGACACTATATCACATGAATTTTGTCTTTATAACATTATAACAATATATGTTTCAGGATGATCTTTAAAAAGAAGCGACACATGATTTTTAAAAGGAAGAAATACATGTTAAACAAGATCGCATTGCAAACATGACACTTGCCGAATAAATGATTAAACATGTATGGTGCTAAAGTAAATACAAAATAAAGTTTTTCTAATTCCATTAATTATACCCGTGCGGTTGCACCTTCTATTAAGCATTCCCTTTCCCATAAAAGGGAACATTATCAAATAAATTTATGTGAGGTTTGGCACATCCTTTTGATGAGACCGTTGTTGAATAACTATGACATTTTATCTATTTATCCGACTAGTTAATTGACTTAAAAGAACTCGAATTAACATGAATAACATTAAAACAAAATAAATTTGTTGTGAGTTTATGTAAAAGAAAAGATCCAATTAGGTCAAATTTTGTTACCACTCAACAATGTCTTTGAGTTCATTTTATTTAAATCAAAAGGTGTTCACTAAAACAAGATAGCTTTCTCGAAGTGTATCTATCGCCTTGATATGAATTGGATTCGCTTATAGAAGTATAGTTAGTCACCAATTTTCATTGTATAAACAAGATACACCGCAAAACAACAAGTCCCTGTGCAGGGGTTTTCAAGATACCAGAAACAAAGAAGTGAAGATCGATGCAATTGTGAGTACTGGATCGATCAATAATTCAAAAGACAATGAGTCTTTATTACAAGAGTAGGATGAGTCTCAGCTAAAAATTAGATGAAGAGAGAGAAAGCTTGATTGCCACATGAGGCACATGGAGTTTTTACATGGTTAGAGTGCAATGAACACATTTAGCTATCCGAAGATCAAAGACACCTACTATGGATATCTACTTGCCAAGAAGACATGGCAAGAGAACTGTAATTGAGTGTCATCTCAATTGAGGGGGATGGGAATGTATTGCAATGCCCCTAATCTGAAATCCTTTGTAATTGTACATATAGGTTGGTGAGTCGTTAGTACCAATTGTAAATATAAATGTACATTTAGGCTAGTGATTCGTTGGCACTAAGTTTTGGTTGCACACACCTAAGTAGTGCGCGGAGAATTGTTATCAAGGAAATGGTGCATACATTTTATAATGTTGCACACACCTAGGTAAGTTCGCACATTGCACATTGTTGCACACACTTGAGTAAGTGCGCAGGAATTTCCTAAAAGTGCACATAAAGCTGGTTTGTGTGTGTGTGTGTGTGTGTGTGTGTGTGGATGTACATGTATTGAGGCCAGAGAGCCTGTATGGTTATGAGGCTGGTGAGCCAGGACACAAATAGGCGAGTGTGCTTATCCACATAAATGTAGTCACAATTATTAATATTACATTGCAACGTGCATAAAAACTTAGAAGAAAAGAGATGTGGAGCTAACTCCACCAGAAAAGGGAAAAGTTGGGCGAGACTTAAGTTTTAGCAAACATTTTATAATATTTCTGGAAAAGTGTAAGTTATGGATAATCATTTTATCCTAAGTTCCCGAGGGTAGGGAACGAGTCACCAAGTGGCTTAAGCTACTTCTAAAGGTGACAAGTGTCGAGTTGAAGGCATGCAATATATATTGTTGGCCTTAGTGTATTTTGGGTGGATTTTCCAATATTCACTCTCGTGTGCAGAAGGGGGTCAGACCATTTGAGAGAGGACGACTATTACCTTATCTGCAGAGAGGATCTTGTAAGGGGTTTATGTTTTGTAATCTGAGTTTTTCTGGGGTTTATGTTTTGTAATCTGAGTTTGTAAGGGGTTTATGTTTTGTAATCTGAGTTTTTCTGTCGAAGAGGAGGGTTGTCAGGCCTGTGAGCAGTCTCTTTGGGTGAGATATTTTTGTTGAAGAAGCGGGTTGTCAACCCCGTGAGCATACTCTCTAGGTGAGAGTTTTGCTGAAAATTGTTCCCTGGTGCACTAGGAATTAGTTGCAGGGCTCAAAGACTTCTTGTCTGGACTGTTGTTGGTAACCCTGGAAGCAAAGTGGGAAATTCGAGGGATTGTTGAGAAGAGAAGGGGAACACTTCCTTGGGCGTGACATGTGCGTGGGGAATGAGTGACTACAGGCTATTTGCAGCAATGGGAACCTTGGACTGAGAAATTATGTTGAGTATCATGCCTTAGCCTATCACTAGGAACCCTTTTTCCCTGGTGGAGTTAAGTCCCATCTCAGGGGTGACCTATTGTTGAAATATTATGAGCAACAAAGTTTATGGCTAAGAGGAATGTTTGAGTTCTACACACAGTTAGTGACTTTCATAAAAGATAAGTGTTATTTATGTGTTTGGCTCGTTTACTGTGTGCTTATTTATCTATGTTTGACATGGGTTAATTATTGTATGTTGTCTCATATAATCAATTCTTTTATTTATTTTGTTTAATGTTGCTTACACATGTATGCATGGTGCTTATAGCTTGTATCTGTAGACGTGCATGAGTATGAAAAATGTTGTTAGTTTCCTATTATGTTAAACTTATGATTTCGGGTTATGAGTCTTCAAGAAAAAGGTTTGAATGGATGGGTGCGCAGGAAAGTAGCCTGCATGCATGCAAGGTTTGCACCCATGTGTGTGTATAGGGAAATAGATCCCGTGCACAAGGAAATCAAAATTTGCGTGTGCCGCTAGGATGGTTGTGCGCATGGTAGTGTTGTGTGATTAGTATACCTGTGTGAATTTGTTTTTAGTAACTTTCGCTTCCTAAATTTGTGTTAAATGGAGAAATTTAGTGTGGCACGACTCAACTTGAGTTTGAGCACGTTACTTCAAGTGATATTGCGTAGACTAGGGTTTAGTATAGAATCTTCACTTTTGATTTTCAGAGTAGCATTGCTCAGTAGTATGTTGGGTGATGTTACAGTTGCTAGATTATTGAGCGGGGGGGTGGGGGGTGAATCAGTAATAGAGGAATTTAATCCTTTTTAAATATATAATGCAAGTGTTATATCAGTGTAGTATTATCATCCAATAATTGTAGAGTAAATAAACAATGAATAAATGAACAATCATACACAGACACAATACACAAGTGTTTTTACGTGGAAACTCAAAGAGGGAGAAAACCACATAATCGTTTTTCTTATATGTCTTGAAGAATTACTTCATTGGAAGAACCAACTTCCTTTGTTTTCCAGCTGCAACTAGAAGGAGGCTCCAATCCCCTAGTTTCTCAGGCTACAACCTGAGGGAAGCTCCAACTCCCCAATTCTCTGGATACAACCAGAAGGAGGCTACAACCCCCTAAGTTCTACGACTACAAGTAGAAGGTGGCTACAACCACCTATCCTTGCCCCATCCAACCGCCCTGAAATATAAGAAGAATGATGGAACCACTGTCACACTATCATTATGATATATACCACTGTACAATTGTGCCAACCTGTACCACTGGCCTGCAACCAACCTGTACTACTGCCCTGCAATCAACCTGTACCTGAACTGAACATGTATCAACCAAAATACAATAGATACACGACCTGTAGTTTTGCAACACACATATGTACACTCCCTATCTGTTATGCAGCCCGCGTATGTACGTGACCAAACTTTTATGCAGCCTGCGTAGGCCTTCTGAAAACTAGGGTTTTCTTTCTTCTGAAAACTTTTGACCCTCTGTAAATTCTTTCACGTATATCTGTAATCTGTCACTGTATCCAGACTGTATATGTACCCTATACATGCATCCTCATACATAACATTTACCCAAAAACTCTATATCTCTCTCTAGTCATGTGCCATAAGTGTGTGTAATCATGAACAAGTATAATAACCACTCAACTTCCCCTGACCATAATAAAATGATCATGCCCTTTTTTACTTATTGGGACTTTTCCTTTTCGGGATTTCGGGTTTCGCAATTTCGCGAATCCTATTGTCGAAGTTCTTGACCTTTCCACCTTCCGAAACCCGAAATGCCGATTTTCCCGAAATGCTTGGCCATGTCCTCCTACACAATTGTATCGTGTTTTGTGACTTCGGGAGTTTCGAAACAAGGAATCTCGAACTCTTGTCTTCACGACTGCCAAAATGCCGAAACCTGAAATGTTCAGCAAAAGACTGGCTTCTATCAGAACTTTCTTTTTCCTTTCGGTGTTTCAGACTTCGTAATTTCACGAGTCTTGATGTAAAGCTTCCGGCTCTCTAACCTCCACAAACCCCTAAATCTGAAATAATATCCCCAATGGGATCAACGACTATAAGTCTCCCTTTGATCCGACGGCCCCACGTGATTTCGGACTTTCGGGTACCGGGAGTCCAAGACTCTCGATCCCAGAATACTGTCCTCTCGGGTTCCCGAACCCCGAAACACCGAATTGCCGAAACACCACCTCACACTATTTCACGTTTCAAAATTTTGGGGGTTCTCATGTGAAGAGCCCGAATTATTGTCAATGGGAATGCCGAAACTCCGATTCCCAAAATGCCGAAATACCCTTCACAATATCCCGGATCTCACAACTTCAAAATTCTAAATACAAGGGTCCAAGCTCCTTGTCCTCAAGACTTCCGGTATTCCAAATCCCGAAATGCCAAAATGATTTTATTTTCCCCGGGATTTCGTGAACCCGGAGTTCGAAGTTTTTGATTTCAAATCATTATCTCCTCGAGACCCCGGATCCTGAAATGCCTAAACGCTCCTCCAAAGGTATTTCGTGTTTTGCGATTTCAGAGCTTCTAATGTGGAGCACTCTACTCCCTATCAACAGGAATGCCGAAATGCCAATTCCCGAAATAATATGACGCTCCAGCAGATCACGATCAACAGTCCACGTTGACTCCTGTTACCAGAGTGATGGATTCGTCCCTCCTTATCCACCTTGTAACTTCTTTGGATCTTACAGTTCTTGTGATTTCGGGAGTTCTCCTCGGAGAATTCCGACCGCTCGATTTCTTCCTTAACAACTCCTTTGAAATGAACCAGTATTCTTATACGGGAACTCAAATCCTGTGAAATGACTTCGACTCCCCCACTTTGAACACTTCAAAGGCGTTAACCCTTCTGATCGTTTCTCTGACAACTTCAAATCACAAAAGAACCCCTGCACGCACACCTTGCGACAATCCTTCAAGTACTTCTGGGTATTTGAACTAATGACTCTGTGCACTTCCTTTGCAACATCAGTCCTTCAATCTCTCAACCTTAGTTGATAAGTCCTAAGGTCTCGACCAGCCTGCACACACCTTACACAGCTTCTATGCTTGTCTTGCATTTATGTTGAAACGAGAACAACGGTATCCCTCCTGAGATTTCAGAGATAAATTCTGAGCCTTCGTCAACACACTCCTTGCGGACGTTTCACTGCACTCCTTGCAAGAACTTGTCATTCAGGATGAGAAACAATTGAAACTCATTTCCTCTCTCTCTCTCTCTCAGATTTCAAACATTCAACATGAAATCATACATTCACAGTACTAAAGCAAATGCATAACAGATAGCATAAAACAACTGTAAGCAGACCATTTAGCATGTACAAACATAAGTCATCATAACACCATGAATCTGAATTAAAGCTTCATATATTAATTCAAAACTCCTGTACATGAGTTCTTCTTCTCAATTCTCCACTACAACTCTCTTCTTCTCTATGCTAATGTGCCTCAATTGATCTAATTTTGATTGATACAATGATACAAAGATGAGGGTGTCTATAGTCGTTTTCCCTCCTGTTCCTAAAACTGTCTAATCTAGAATTTAAATCTACCTACTTTCATTAACTCTGCATAGCTGCCTTAAATTTTTATAGATGAGAGATCGCTCATGATCTGTTTACAATATGCAAGTACGCCTCCTTTTAACCATTACATTTAATGTTTTCAAAAATATCTCAAAACGTGAGAAAATGCGTGTTACACTTTCCAGATGTCTTTCGCCTCCACGCTCGCTTGATTGCTTACGATGCTCCTGCATCATACTCCCTCGCTTGAAAATTTTCATGGACTCCTGTTCATGAGCTCTTGCATAGTCTGTCCATGCTTCTAAATTTCTACTTCATCTTCCCAACTAGCATCTTCAACTGGATGTCCCTTCCATTTGACCAAGTATTCAAAATACTCTTTTCTCCTGGTCCTCTTGCTGATTCTCTTGTCATGTATACTTTCCATCTGTGGATTTTCAGCTACAGGCATTTGTTTTGTCCACTAAACCTCTGTCAGTCCACTATCTTCTCCTGCTTCTTTATCTCTGTAAGGGTACAAATCTGAGATGTTGAATATCGGTGAAATTCTGATCCCATCGGGTAATTCGATCTCATATGCGTTTGCCCAAATTTCTTCATGACTTTGCATGGTCCAATCTTTTTCATTTTCAGTTTGTTATATGTTCCCCTTGGGAACCTCTCCTTCCTTAGATGTGAAAGAATCAGATCACCAACTTCAAACTGAAGTTCTTGCCTATGTTGATCTGCTCTGCATTTATATTCTTGATTCAAATTTTTCAAACGTTCCCTCACTTGGTTGTGAAGTTCCTTCATTGCTTCTGCAAAATCCTCTGCACTAGCACTTCTAGTTTCATTTTGTTCTGAATTCTTCAATTCAGAAACTCCCCTTGGCTGCATTCCATACACAATTTGGAATGGAATCTTCCCTGTGCTTCTATTGATCGAATCATTATAAGAAAATTCCGCCTGTGGAAGAATGTGATCCCACTGACTGTGGTGTTCAGTCACTAGGCTCCTCAGTAAATCTCCCAATCTCCTGTTCACAACTTCTGTTTGCCCATCCATATGAGGATGATAAGCTGAGATAAATGACAAATTTTTCCCCAGCTTCTTCCATAAAGTCCTCCAGAAACTTCCCACGAACTTGATGTCTCGATCTGAAACTATACTTCTTGGTAAGCCGTGAAGTCTGATGACTTCTTTGAAAAACAGGTTCACAATATGAGTTGCGTCGCTGGTTTTCTGACATGGTATAAAATGTGCCATCTTTGAAAATCTTTCTACCACCACAAATATTGAATCAAATCCTCTTTTCATTCTTGGCAGCCCCAATACAAAATCCATGATCACTGCATCCCACGACCTCTCTGGTATGGGTAATGGCTGGTATAACCCTGTGTTTTTCCTTTTTCCTTTTGTGTGTTGACAAATTCTACATCTGTCCACAAATATTTTGACATCTGTCCTCATCCCTAGACAAAAATATGAGCCATTTAATTTCGAGAACATTTTGTCATGACCGAAATGTCCGGCCAATCCTCCACTATGTTTTTCTTTCAACAGATTCTCCCTCATGGAGCATTTTGGAATACATAATTGATTGCCTCTAAATAATAATCCATCCTGGATCATATATTCATTCCATTGACTTCTGTTCCTGAGAATTGGATTCTCAGATGCCTCATACGCCTCTTTGAAATCTAGATCATCTCTGTACATTTCTTTGAGATTATCAAAACCCAAAGTTTTGACTCTAAATTCCTGCATAAGCAAACATTTCCTGCTCAAAGCATCAACAACTTTGTTAGAAGTTCCAGAAACATGTTTAATTACAAATGTAAAATTCTACATGTATTCAACCCATTTAACATGTCTTTGGTTCAACTTCTCCTGTTGAGTCACAAATTGTAAATCATGATTGTCACTGTACAAGACAAACTCTTTAGGAACCAAATAATGTCTCCATTTCTTCAACGCTTGTATGACTGCATAAAATTCTTTGTCATATGTTGAATATTTGACCTTTTCTTCATTCAATTTCTCACTGAAGTATGCGATCGGTCTGTCATCTTGGCTCAAGACTGCTCCTATTGCAAACCCACTCGCGTCACACTTGACCTAGAATGTCTTACTGAAATATGGCAACACCAGAATTGGCTGTTCAATAATCTTTTTCTTTAGCAAGTTGAAACTTTTTTCTGCTTCCTCTATCCAATGAAAAGATTTGTGTCTTTTCTTCACCATGTCCATCATTGGTGCGCTAATCCCACTAAAATTTTGGATGAATTTCCTGTAGAAACTATCTAATGCATGGAAACTTCGAACTTCAAATATACTCTTCGACGATGGCCAATTCTTAATTACCTCCACTTTATCTAGATCCATTTTTAGCTTATCTGCAGAGATAACAAAACCCAAATAAATGAGTTCTGTCCTCATAAATGTTTATTTCTTCATATTTATTATCAACTTCTCTTGCTACAATCTCCTCATCACTGTAGCCAAATGCTTCAAGTGCTCTATTTCTGTTCTACTGAAAATCAATATATCGTCAAGATATACAATGACAAATTTCCCGATGAACTCCTTCATGAATTCGTTCATCAACCTCATGAAAGTACTGGGTGCATTTGTTAATCCAAACGACATAACAAGCCATTCATACAGCCCTTCATTTGTCTTGAAGGCTGTCTTCCATTCATCACCTTCTCTCATACGAATTTGATGATATCTGCTTTTCAAATCAATCTTTGAAAAAAAATTTGCTCCACTCAAACAATCCATCAAATCGTCCATCCTTGGGAAAGGAAATTGGTATCTGATGGTAATCTTGTTGATTACCCTCGAGTCTGTGCACATCCTCCAGCCTCCATCTTTCTTTGGGCTGAATACTATTGGAACAACTCATGGACTCAAGCTTTCTCGAACCAATCCTTTGTCCATTAAATCCTGGACCTGTCTTTTGACTTCTTCATTATCCTGCGACGTCAATCTGTACGCTGCTTTGTTCGGTAAACTAGCTCCAAGTATAAGATCGATGTGATGACTTATACTTTTGATTGGTGGCAACAAACAAGGTATTTCGTCCACTACTATATCAGCAAACTCTTCCAGCAACTTCTGGATTTCCTCTAGTAAATCATCCACTCTTGTACTGGTTAAAACAATTCTAGGCTTCCTGACCACGATGAATTGTGTATCTTCCTTCTTCTTAACCTCCTTAAGAAGTTCCTTCCCACTCATGAGAAGTACAATGTTTCTTACCTCTAGTTTCACTTCTTTATCCTTAATCGACTGCAACATGTGAGTTCTCCCATTCTTCTCCAGGGTGTATGTGTTCTTTCTCCCATCATGAATCACATTTCTGTCATATTTCCATGGTCTACCTAGCAATAGATGACAAACATCCATGGGAATGAAATCACATAGTATTTCATCCTTATATCCTCCTATTTTAAATTCAACTAAACATTGTTTAGTGACATTTACCTGATGTCCTTTTTGTAACCACGGAACTCTGTATGGGCTTGGATGTTCAATAGTTTCTAGCTCCAGCTTTTCTACCATCTCTGTAGAAATGAGATTGTCTATGCTACCACTTTCCACGATGACTCTACATACCCTGTCCTTGGTTTTGCAAGCAGTCCGAAAAAGTATGTTCCTTTGGGCTGGGTTCTTTACCTCCTTCTTTGGCGTTAAGAGAACTTTCTCATCATCAGTGATCTTCCACCCTCAACATCTTCTCCCTCAACATTCCATCCCTGTGCTTCGGAAATGTGAGTTTCACCTCCTTCTTTCTTTCTATCTGGACATTCATAGGATTTGTGTGCATTTTTTCCGCAGGTAAATAATTTTATTTCTCCACCTCTGCCTCTTCCTCTTCCTCTGGTTCAAGGAAAAGTATTTCTATTAGTATATTGTCCTCTCTGTGATCTTCCACCTCTCTCAGTGTGAGTTTGAGGTTTCTTCCACTCCTCTTTAGGTTTCTGAGTTTTGTCTTTGGCAATTGGTTTGCCTCTGGCTTGACTTCTACCTCGGCCTCTCTGACCTTGCTTTCGGCTCATCTTCTCTTCAACTTTTAGAGCCATCTGATAAGAATCTTCCACATTTCTAAGGGTCATCATGCTCATCTCATCCTGAATGTCATATCGCAGACCATTCATGTACCTAGCAACCTTTTCATCATCGCTTTCCCGATGACCTACTCTGATGTTTATCTTGTAGAATTCTTCAGTGTACTCTTTCACTGTCATCAACTTCTGTCTCAAGTTCTACATCCTCCGAAACAGAGTGATTTGATAATCCTTAGGTATGAATTTGGATTTCATCTTCGCAACCATTCTATCCCAACTTTTGATTTTATGCTTGCCTTTGCAGTGTCTGTCAACCTACAGTTCATCCCACCATAATGATGCATGCCCTTTAAGTATAGTAACAACATGTTTGACTTTCCTGTCTTCCTCGACATCTTCATAGTCAAAATATTTATCTAGAGCTCTAATCCAGTCTAGAAGCTCTTCAACGTCCAGGTTCCCCTCATACATGGGAATCTCCATTTTTGCCCCGACACCTATCCTTGCAACAACCCTAAAAGGCGTTCATCTACTGCATCTTCGGCTGCAACTTCTTCTCCCTCATGTCCAGCTTCATTTTCACTGTCAACCTCGCTGATATCTCCAGTGTCAACTGTGCACCTCTTTGCTATCTCCTTGGCATCAAGCCTAGCACATAGTTCGTGCATTTCTCTTTCCACTGCTGGATCAATCATTGGCCTGTCTCTTTTTCTTGGCGGCATGGCTATAAATATTTTCTCTTTTCTCTGCTACAAAAATCAAAGAACTTTAACTACACTCTGATACCACAACTGACGCAGACTCCCAATCCTCAGAATCGAGGTCCACACAGGATCATTCTAAATCTTCCCTCCTGAGTCTAATTGCCTCTTAGGTTCCTTCACAAGGAATCCTACACACACACAACAACAATGTTTTTCCATAGGTCCTTATGAGTATGCCCATGTGAACCAACACAAAGCACCACTCAACTTCCCCTGACCATAATAAAATGATCGCGCCCTTTTTTCCTTATCGGGACTTTTCCTTTTCGGGATTTCTGGTTTCACGATTTCGCGAATCCTGTTGTTGAAGTTCTTGACCTTTCCACCTTCCGAAACCCGAAATGTCCATTTTCCCGAAATGCTTGGTCGCGTCCTCCTACACATCTGTATCACGTTTCATGACTTCGGTAGTTTCGAAACAAGGAATCCTGACCTCTTGTCTTCACGACTACCGAAATGCCGAAACCTGAAATGTTTAGCAAAAGACTGGCTTCTATTGAAACTTTCTTTTTCCTTTCAGGGTTTCGGACTTCTCGATTTCGCGAGTCCTGATGTAAAGCTTCCGACTCTCTAACCTCCACAAACCCCGAACTCCGAAAAAATATCCCGAACTGGATCAATGGCTATAAGTCTCCCTTCGATCCGATGACCGCACATGATTTCAGACTTTCGGGTACCGGGAGTCCAAGACTCTCGATCCTAGAACACTGTCCTCTCGGGTTCCTGAACCCCGAAACACCGAATTGCCGAAACACCACCTCACACTATTTCGTGTTTCGCAATTTTGGGGGTTCTCATGTGAAGGGCCCAAATTCTTGTCAACGGGAATGCCGAAATTCCGATTCCCAAAATGCCGAAATACCCTTCACAATATCCTGGATCTTGCAACTTCAAAATTCTAAATACAAGGGTCCAAGCTCCTTGTCCTCAGGACTTCCAGTATTCTAAATCCTGAAATGCCGAAATGATTTTATTTTCCCCAGGATTTCGCGAACTAGGAGTTCGAAACTCTCGATTTCAAATCACTGTCTCCTCGAGACCCCGGATCCTGAAATGTTGAAATGCCGAAATGCTCCTCCAAAGGTATTTCACGTTTTACGATTTCAGAGCTTCTAATGTGGAGCACTCTACTCCCTGTCAACAACAATGCCGAAATGCCGATTCCCAAAATAATCTGACGCTCCAGGAGATCATGATAAATGGTCCACGTTGACTCCTGTTACCAGAGTGATGGATTCGTCCCTCCTTATCCACCTTGTAACTTCTCTGGATCTTACGGTTCTCGTGATTTCGGGAGTTCTCATTGGAGAATTTCGACCACTCGATTTCTTCCTTAACAACTCCTTCGAAATGAACCAGTATTCTTATACTGGAACTCAAATCCTATGAAATGACTTCGACTCCCCCCCTTTGAACACTTCAAAGGCATTCACCCTTCTGATATTTTCTCTGACAACTTCAAATCACAAAAGAACTCCTGCACGCACACCTTGCGACAATCCTTCAAGTACTTTTGGGTATTTGAACTCATGACTCTGTGCACTTCCTATGCAACAACAGTCCTTCAATCTCTCAACCTTAGTTTATAAGTCCTAAGGTATCAACCAACCTGTTCACACCTTACACGACTTCTGTGCTTGTCTTGCACTTTTGTTGAAACGAGAACAATGGTATCCCTCCTAAGCTTTCAGAGATAAACTCTGAGCCTTCGTCAATGCACTCCTTGTGGACGTTTCACTGCATTCCTTGTAGGAACTTCTCATTCAGGATGAGAAACAATTGAAACTCATTTCCTCTCTCTCTCTCTCATATTTCAAACATTCAACATGAAATCATACATTCACAGTACTAAAGAAAATGCATAACAGATAGCATAAAACAACTGTAAGCAAACCATTTAGCATGTACAAACATAAGTCATCATAACACCATGAATCTGAATTAAAGCTTCATATATTAATTCAAAACTCCTATACATGAGTTCTTCTTCTCAATTTTATGCTACAACTCTCTTCTTCTCTATGCTAATGTGCCTTAATTGATCTAATTCTGATTGATACAATGATACAAAGATGAGGGTGTCTATAGTCGTTTTCCCTCCTGTTCCTAAAAATGTCTAATCTAGAATTTAAATCTACCTACTTTCATTAACTCTGCATAAATTCCTTAAATTTTTATAGATGAGAGCAATCGCTCATGATTTGTTTACAATATGCGAGTATGCCTCCTTTTAACCATTACATTTAATGTTTTCAAAAATATCTCAAAATGTGAGAACATGCGTGTTGCGCTTTCCAGCTGTCTTTCGCCTCCACGCTTGCTTGAATGCTTACGATGCTCCTGCATCATATAGGAACAACTTCCCAGACATCGTTCTTCATGATGGAATTGTACTCTTCCATCATAGCATCTCTCCATACCTGTCTACTAGAGGCCTCCTCAAAAGTGGAAGGCTTAGACTCCCAAATATTGCTCACCATCGCGATGTAGCTGCAAAACCTCTCGGGAGGTTTACTATCCCTCACTGCCTGTCTGGTATTCCCCACTGAACCTTGTGCCTCCCTCAAAGTGTCCTGAAGCCACTTGGGCTTCCTCCTCTCTGAAGTAGTTTCCTGTGGAGGGGACTCTCCCTGCCGAACCCCATCTGCTGAAGACAATGATCTTGTAGTAGACCCTGAAGTACCTAATCCTGAAACCTGTGGACTGGTAGCCTGTGAACCTGAACTCTGTGGCCCTGTCATCTGTGAACCTGTAGTCACCGAGGCTGGTAGCCCCAAACTCTGTGTCACTGTAGTCTATTGCGGGCTCACCTGAATCTGAAGTGAAGACTGCTCACCTCTCTCTATCCCTCTAGACTTCCTAAAAGCTTATCCTCCTCAAATTTGACATCCCTCCTCAAGACAATCTTCCTCAAGGAAGGAAGGTAAATACAGAAAGCCTTTGAAGTCTCACTGTACCCAAAAAATATCCCTCTCTCTACCATGGGCTCCAGCTTTGTCCTCTTCTCAGAAGGGACATATGAATAAGTGATGCAACCAAAAATCCGAAAGTGCCCCACCTCAGGCTTTTTCCCATAGAAAGCCTCCTGAGGAGTCATGCTCCCCACAACCCTGTGAGGAATTCTGTTCTGTAGATAAACTGCAGTGTAGCATACCTCAGCCCATAGAAATAGTGGCAACCCCTGATAATGTAGCATGGCTCTCTTAGCCCCAATAATGGCCCTATTCTTCCTCTTAGCAACCCCATTCTGCTGCGGGTTTATTGGCAACCAATTCACATTTTTCTACTGTCCTTATAAGCTGCCTACACCAATGTTTTGCAAACCTTGATTTTCGTTGCAATCCTTGAATAAAACGACACTATTATTTTTGCGCTATTTGCACACTTGCCTTTGTTCTTGTTTTCACGACTGCAAGCGTGAAAACTTGGTTTTCGAAGTCACATTAAAATCGTCACTGGATTGTTGTGATCATTCTTGTCGATATGCCCATTGCGTTTCCAATTTGATTATGATTATACAGTTGACAAGACTCCAAGATCCTTATTCATTTGGCATTCTTTATTTGTAATATGACTTTGTTTTACAAGACTGTGATGATATTCTTTTGATCGAGTTTGTGATGCATTGGTGATTTGATTTATATGTTCTTTGATCGATTCCCTTGACACATTGGTTTCATGAGAACACATTGGTGTTGTGGTTAGACCCTTGGCATAAATCATTTCATACAACACATAGTTCATATAATCAAACCCTTGGTGTGATTTCAAATTATTGCTTTGGTTTTAAAACTATGACTATTGCTCGCGTAAATGTTTGGTCCACGTATCATAGATTTTATTAATTGTTTAAATGGCATAGTTTTTAACGTATGCAATAGTGGTTTGAATCGTTGTATGCGTCGATGGCTGTACTATGAGATATGACTGTTTTGCATGGGCTGAACTAGCTCCACCACCTTCGCACGTTCTGTCATTAATGCTTTCCCCCTATCCCGGTTCACCTTTGCTAGTTTGCGGGTAAGCCTATGAGCATTTTTCCCCTGCGTATACTCTGTTCGAACCCTAGCCCATGCACCCTGCTCACCGTGTTCTCTTGTCTATGGCACCAGTGGTGCGCATAGAGCCGAATGGTAGCCAAACTCTATTGCTTTTCGATAATGCCCATAAGGATTTAGAAAAAAGTGGTTGGCTGGTGTTTATACAGAGGTTCGAGGGTTTTAACCTTTTGGTTTCCCAACAATTCGCCCTCACCTTTGACGGGTGCAAGTCTAAAATCGACGACATACAACTCGAGCTGAATGAGAAATTCATAAGCTTTGCTACAGCACTAGCAACTACAGGTGAAAGGTGGTTTAAAAAATCCAAAGTCAACGAGGTGCCATGGCCTTTTCTATTCGTATCACAAAAGGTTGTGTCCTGTGATAAAGGTATGCCTATTTATACCCTCAAACCCAGGTGGCACGATATTTTGGTGATTGTGAAACAATTTGTTACCTGCGAAGGTCAGTATGGCTTGGTTTTTCTGTATCACCTCCAGTTATTGATGAAGTTCATGGTCTATCCTTTGAACATGCCGCATTACTTCTTGCGTAGTCTTTACAAGATGTCTAAGAGATTCAAACGTGAGAAGGCTGATAGCAGCTTGTTTCATCATGGCTTGATTAGACTCATTATTGTCCACCATTTGAGCCTTCATGGCGATAATTGGCAAGCCTTTCTATCTAGAAATGGCTTTGCTTATCCGGAGTCTGCTCAAATCGATAAGGTTATGGTTAGTGAGACTATGGTCAGGCCACCCGTGCCATTCCATATCCTTCTACCCCCTGCCGAACCCTTGGTTTTCCCTGACATCGACCTACCCGGCATCATAACCAATCCGTGTACAAAAGACAAGACTGAGGCTGTCAAGAAACCGGTGAGTAAGAAAGGCAGAGGTAACAATGCTGTCGATAGAAAGGGTAAGAAAAATGCTCGATTGATATCGAGACTTGCTCGGAGTAAACCTAATCCAAACGTCGACTAAAATCCCATAGTGCTGAGTAAGGACTCAGACTCTGATATCGAGCGTTTCCTAGCTGAAGAGAACCCCTATTCCCATGGCCTATGCTCCAAGCAACCCTATGACTATGTCTCTAACTTACCCCCTTGCCTTAAAAATGACCCAAATTACCCGAAAATCAAGCTACACAATGAAACCCCTGGTGGCTTAAACAAACCCTCGCCTGTGATATCAAAGCCCGAGCAACCATCATGTATCCAATGTAATGTGTGGCTAGAGCGTTATTACATCGACGTTCCCCTGTTGCAATCAAAGATCAAAGCGTTAGAGGAACGGGTGACAGTGCTGGTGAAGGAGAACAACAGGTTACTAGCCAGTGAAAAGAAACAAAAAACCACCGGTTCGATTGTATTCAGGAATGTCGAAGCGGAAACAACTTTCGTCAATTCCAAATTATCATGACCGAGTTGTTTTCTGATTGTCTAGGTATGAATTTCAATATGTATTTTGTTTTTTGAGTAGGTTCGAATTAATATAACGAATTCGGTTTTGCC
>ML824209.1:11606-67965 GCA_009831015.1 Picea engelmannii | reverse complement strand
TTCTTTACTACAACACTAAGTGCTTTTGGAATTGAGCATATATAGTGCGCAACTATCTTTGAAACAAAAGACTTCCCTGGGTTGATAATTTATGTTTCACTTGGTTGTTTAAAATTAATTAAGCAATTATAGTGACCAACAATTCCTTGACCATGGTTTAGTTCCAAAGATCCATTATTTTTGTACAAAACACACCAATGGAATAAAATGTCCCACACGAAGACCAAATTAATATCTGCTACATAAGTCTTTTGTCTTTTCTCAAGGACTATGTAACGAATCTCAATTATAAGAAGATTCAAATAGGACCTAAGAACATTAAGTTATTTACTTAACCATGGGTGACATAAAACTCTCATTCAATAGTCAAATTTCTACATTTCATTGTCAGGCATCACGTGTACCGAGGGTTTAAGCCACCACAAAGGAAACATACAAAGAATATTTGTCTTATGAACAAGATATGGTACTATCCATTTTGAGATTTGGCATAGATATTTTTTTTATATAATACACTACATTGAACCATAATATAATCCATACACTCCTTTCAAACAATGAAACACCATTCAAATTAGACACAATATTCTTGCGACAAATTAGCTATACTATCGATGAAATTTTTTCGTAGATAGTATAGGTAATTCATCGCAAGATTATTTACATTCATCTCTCTTGCAACAATATCAATTGATGCTTGGATTCATTTCATATTTGGTTTATCAACTTGAAATTAAAATTTTATACTTTTCAAGCTAGATGGACCTTGAGTCAAATACAAATATGAAATTTGGAATCATTAACATATCTACTAGAACATATGAAAAATAGGGTTTATGGTATCCATGATGATATGATGATCGAAGAAAGTGGGTGTGTGAGTGAAATTTGAGTCCAGAAACCCTCCCATATCGTTAAGGCATGCAAATATTCTATCCAAGTCAAATTTCAATGCATACTGATACAGTTTGAAAAAATTTCAAGGTTGGCCCCATTCACATGTCATTGTTGCCCGCCTCTAGTATTTTTATGGTGTTGATTAAACAATCAACGAAAAAGAGGGATTTTTCATCACAACTATGACATAGATACATTGTATATACATTAATGTATAACTTGAAATAAAAATTAAGAAAGACCGGCGAAAACTTAAAACTTGTGTGAACCAAATTGTGTACTTTGAAAGAAAATTAGGGTTTATGGTTTACATGATGAATTGACGATGGAAGAAAGTGGGTGTGTCATTCAAATTTGAGTCCATAAAACCTCCCATATCATTAAGTCATGTGAATAGTATATCCATGAAAACTTTCAATGCATACATAAACTGTTTGAAAAAATTTCAGCGTTGGCCCCATTAACAGGTCACTATTGTCGGTGTCTAGTCCTCGTACAATTTTCGTTCCTTGTTCCTTGATCTGTGTTCCTCATTTCTTGTTCCTTGTTCCTTTTTCCTTTTTCCTCATTCCTTGACCATGGTGTAGTCCCCAAGATCCAATATTTTTGTACAAAACATACTAATGGCATAAAATTTCCCACACAACTTGACCAAATTAATATCCGCTACATAAGTTGTTTGTCTTTTTTCAAGGATTATGTAACAAATATAAATTATAAGAAGATTAAAATAGGACCTAAGAACCTTAATTTATTTTATTAAACATGGCTGACATAACACTATCATTCAATAGTCAAATTGTTACATTTCATTGTGAGGCATCATGTGTGCTGAGGGCTTGAGGCACCAAAAAGGAAACATACAAAGAATATTTGTCTTATGAACAAGATATGGTACTATCCATTTTGAAGTTTGGCAAAGAGATTGTTCTTATAGACTACACTACATTGAAATATAATATAATCCCTAAACTCCTTGAAAACCATGTAACACCATTCAAATTAGACAAAATATTCTTGTTACGAATTAGCTATACTATCGACGAATGTTTTTCGTTCATCGTATAGTTAATTCGTCGCAAGATTATTTACATTTATCTCTCTTCTGATGATATTAAATGATGCTTGGATTCATTTCATATTTGGTTTATCAACTTGAAATTAAAATTTCATACTTTGCAAGCTAGTTGGACCTTGAGTCAAATACAAATATGAAATTTGGAATCATTAACATATCTACTCGAACATATGAGAAATAGGGTTTATGGTTTCCATGATGATATGATGATCGAAGAAAGTGGGTGTGTGAGTGAAAATTTAGTCCAAAAACCCTCACATATCATTAAGGCATACAAATAGTCTATCCAAGTCAAATTTCAATGCATACAGATAAAGTTTGAAAAAGTTTCAACGTTGGCCTCATTCACATGTTATTGTTGCCCGCCTCTAGTATTTTTATGGTGTTGATTAAGAAATCAATGAAAAAGAGGGATTTTTCATTACAACTATGAGACAAATACATTGTATATACATTAATGCAGAACCTTAAAGAAAAATTAATAAAGACTCAAACAGGTTCATTGAAACTTCATTGATGCATGCAATACTGTGACAACAATATTGATGAAATCTTATATGATCATGATGGTATAAAAATGAAAGAGCTTCTCTTGGTTTCAAGAATAATTTATCCTCTAATGAACAAGGCCAACCACGTGAAGGTGAAAGCTCATATGTCCCCTCCCCTTCCCCTCACATCACTCTCAATTGATCCCCAAAACCCAATCTCTAATATAAAAAATAATCGAAAGCAACGTCCTATTAAGTTTCATGCATAGAAACTACAAAAACAAAAATTAATGAAGGTACATGAAATTATGTGTTTCTAATTGATATTTTTAATCTACCATGTACTTTAGTATATTGGAAAATATTTTTCAGGTTTCAAATAATAATTAAACAACATGTAACATAGGATATAAAAAGGCCAAATAAAACTTAAAAACATGTAATTAACCCATGACATTATAAGCAAATTATTTTAAGAGAATAATTCATACAAATTAAAATATTATATAGTCACGTACCTAATCCAACCTCAACATATGTGTAATCATCCTTATTCTGTATCTTGATCTTATTCATCGAACTCGACATTTGTATCATCATTTGGTTCTGAAACGATGTTGAAAGGATTGATGATATCATCATCGTCATCAATGTCATTTTCGAGCATATTTTCATCGACATCATCATAAAGAATTGCAGTATTGTCTTCTACGCCTGGATCATGATCTTATTCATCTTCTTCATTTGTCAACCCTCCATGATCTTCTGGCTCTGTCTGATCTGTCAAATCATCTTCTTGATCTTCAATATCATCTTCTTCATGTAAATGAGTATACTTAATTGGCCTTCCTCTTGGATCACATCTAACAACAAATGACCAATCCCTTTCACCTGGAACATTTGAGTAAAATACCTATTCATATTGGCTTGGAAAAACATAGCGATCATGTCCTCTTTCAAACACCATTGTTTAAATCATTGGAAATTTGTTGGCATGTTAAATAACAGTTCTTTCCTCATCGCGTTCATTCATTCGTAACCTATACCATTTGACATTGAACATAACTAATTTGAAGGAATTAAAGTCACACTCAAGTATATCGTTTAAATACCCATAGTATATATTTTAAAATTCTGGGGGATGTCTGTCACTCCTAGAGGAAGCATTAGTGACCTGGAATACTGTAGCTATCCCACTATCAAAAATTTTCCTGGTTTCATCCAATTGTTAGATGCAAAATTTACGATCATTCCACCACATATCCTTGTGGTGTTTCAACTCCAATATGTTAGATATGTAAAAGATACATTGTCAATTAACAAATTAACATAAATTTATATAACTTCGAAAGTATCTGAAAAATAAAGTACACATGTAGTCACATTAATATAATATAAAATAACTCAATAAAATGGGTGAATTTTCTTACCTGTCCATCTTTCAAACATATGCTAAATCAATTTGCCTCTACATAACATTGGCATCTTTGTTATGACGAGCTTCTCTAACAAATTCAGAAATTTGTTGCCATGATAACCTACCTTCATTATGTTGTTTACATCTTTCAAACCATACATTCATCCAATCAAGATTATTTGCAATGTATAAATGCGGTGCATCCCACTCTTGAGCAACTAAATAAAAAAAACATAATTCACCAATATTAAATATTAGTTATAACGTCCAATATGCAGGTAATTATAAATATTTATAATTTATGAAATAAATTATATTAAGATATTAATGAGTATGATCATATAAAAAAAATGAAACTTTATATGTATTATATTAATATATTTTTTCATAATTATTAATATATTACCTCTCATTTTTTTCATTCTACCTTTCCCCAACAAATGCTCTTGATATTAAAATTTTTTGATGTAGTTCACATCCCAAATGTCATCAACTGCATGCATAGTTGGTGTTTCTAATTTAGGAAGATACTGACTAATATACACCATTGATTGATATATCATATATCCCTCCACCATAGAACCCTCAGGACGTGCTCTTTACCTAACCAATGCCTTCAATGATTTCAAGTGCCTCTCCACCATCCACATTGACCTTGTGTGAATAGGTCCACAAATTTCAATCTCCTCAACTTGGTGTATGAGGTAGTGTTCTTGTGCATTGAAAAGTTTTGGAGGTATATACTTTTGAATTTCACACATTAGACGAGGAATTTATCTCTTCCAATACTTTATATCATCTTCATGGATTTATTTCAATGACCACTATCTACATGAGATCATGACCCAAGAAAATAACATGTTTCAACATAACATAATATAATATATTACATTACAAGTAAAACACGTGTCATTAAGTACAACAATCATTTGAAAGAACATTTTGCATACAAATCAAAACTACTTACCTCATGTGTTTTCCAAGATCATATATAACGTGTTTGACATTGTCAAAGTCATTTGGGAGAGATAGCGGTAGAACATACTATAACAAAAAAGTAAATCATTATTTTCTTTGACCAAAGTAGACAAGAAAAAATAAAATAAATAAAAGATGTGTAAGGCCAATATATATAAAGATGTATACAAAAATTATTACGTTAATGAAGGTATGCCAATCATGTGTTTTTACCACACAAAATTCACCTTTCTTCGTTAAGATATTATTTATGTTTGAAGAAAAACCCATGGGAAATTTAATTCTTTGAATGACCTCTTTTACATCATTAATTTGTTGTTGTGTTAATAACCATGGAAGGTTATTTCGGTCTAGTACTCCATCTAATCTATTTGAATATCAAATCACACTTCGCATTGCATGATTGGCTTCCTGAATGTTAGTACAAATTTTGACAATTTTTTCTTTGTCCCTCCTACCATCTATGATTCACCATAATGTTTCAGTCACATTCTTCCCGATATGCATTGTATCAAAAAAATGAGCTATTTTTAGCTCCTCATAGTAGGGAAACCTCATGAATTGAGCGGTATAACATTTCATTCCTCATGGAAGCCCATTATTAATACCATCATGGTGATTGCGGCCTTCATGAAGCATAAAAGAAATCACAAAAATAATTATCAAATACGATAAAATAAATTCAATGATTAAAATAAACATTCAAAACATTACATGATCTATGATACATTATGAAATTGAGTACCTTGATGATTTCTATTATATTCCAACCTCCATAGGTGAGGTGTCATTCTTCTATGTTTTAAACCAGTCTCTTCTTTCCCATTGAAAAGGTGTTTTTCAGTAGTACGATACCTATGGTTCTTAGGAATAAGGTGCCTATACTCATCAAACACCATATTTCCTAAAAAATTTGAATGACAATACTTCATCTTAGGGCCACAAACTAGACATGAAAATTTACCCTTTGTTTGAAGATGACGCAACGCGGCCCCTTCACCACCCGCAGGTCGGAAGGTCCACGCGCCCACACATGATCTTCTTTCCTTTCGGCCCGAAGAACGTCAAGGGTTCTTCTTATCCCTTACCCACAGATTCTCTTTGGCTTGATCCCCCTTTATTTAGCTGTCGGAGGATCGAAACTCGCAACTTCACGAATTCACTGTCTATCTATGGGCTCTCGAATCCCCGAGACCCGATATGCCAGTCAACGTTGACTTCCCCTTTGCCCTATTGGGACTTCGCTCTATCACGGTTTCGTAGCTCACGACACCAACCACTTGGGGTTCCAACCTCCGATACCCGATGTGCCAAAATGCCGAAACTTGCGATCTCGCTTCCTCGCGACTTCCCCACTCGCGCAACCAAATGACTCCTACCTTGACTCCTGATGCCCAAGGCGCCGAACCTCCGATGGTTTATGCAACCTGTCTTCCACTATCTCCTGTGGCTCACACTACTTCCATAGTTGTCGAAATATCGCACCTCGCTATATCGTGACTTATGTTGCATAGATTTGGAGTCTTACCTAACGAACTCCCGATATGCCGATACACGAGTAGAACCACGCTCCTCGTGATCCCGATTTACGGATCCTGCCCTCCTGAGCTTCGAACCTCTCCATGCTCACTCGGTAACTTTCCTTCTCCTCTGTGAGATCTAATGACTCACAGAACCTCACAGATTCTCCACGGAGAATACAGACCGTCCGCTCCTCTTCTTGCACAATCCACGGACAAGAAGTGTCTCTCTGCGAGACTTGCTATCTGCTCACCAACCTGTGGCACTTTTTCAAACCTTCAATGACAAATTCCCTTGCACTTATCCTTCGATGAATTCGAAGGCCTACTCCTCCTGATCTTGTTCTCGACCTCTCAAGTCCTTCGAAAGAATTCTTTGCACGCACTCCTTGTGACAAATCTTCAACAACGTCTAAGTGTTTAAGCTTTCGACCCCGCGCACTCCTGCAGTGATAGTCTTCCAATCCCTTCACTCAAAATCACAACTTTGAGACTTCGTTTGGCCTGCGCACTCCTTGCACGGAACTGTATCTCTACACTTTTGAGATGAATGAGAACAATAGCTAACTCTAATTGAACCCTTCTGTCAATGCACTCCTTGCGGACAATTCAATTGCACTCCTTGCAGGAATCTCTTGGCTCAATTAGAGAAACAACTGAAACTCATTCACATTCCCTCTCAGACTTCTATTCAACCATGAAATCACATACACAACATATAAAAGCAAGTGTATAATAGAAATCAAACATTCATGAGCATAACATCAATGCACAGAGAAAACAACACATAACCATGAATTTGAATCAAAGCTCTTTCTATTAATTCAATGTCTGTACATGGGTGTTCTTCATACAATTCTCTGCTTTCTCTTCTCTCCTGAATGCTCTCAATGATAATGTTACAATATACAAAGGAGGGTGTCTATATCCCGTTTCCCTCTTGGACTTCTAAACTATCAAATCTAGACTTAAATTCCTATCTACCAGCATTAACTAAATTAAATGTATTCTATCTACCTAAGGACGAGAGCTATCCGCTCAAGGTCCATTACAATGTACAAGTGCGCTTCATTAAATCTACACATTAATGTTTGGCACAACAAATATCAAGGTGTTTTCAAAATTTGTGCTGGCGCTGCCCAGCTGTCCTCCGCTTCTGCGCTGGCTCGCTTGATGAGTTGGTGATGCTCCTGCATCATACTCCCTGGCTTGAAAAATTTCATGGGCTCCTGTCCATGAGCTCCTACACGGTCTGTCCATGCTTTTGTATTACTACTTCACTTTCCCAGTTGGCATCTTCTACTAGATGATTCTTCCATTTGACCAGATACTCAAAGTATTCTTTCCTCCTGGTCTTTTTACCTACTCGCTTGTCCAGTATGTACTCCATCTGCGGCTTCTCTACAATCAGCATCTACTTCCGCCACTGGAATTCTGGTTGCTCATCACTCCCAGCTCCTACTTCCTCAGTCTTATATGGGTATAAGTCTGAGACATTGAATGTCAGAGATATCCCGATGCCATCCGGAAATTCAATTTCATACACATTCTCTCTGAATTTCTTCAGGATCTTGCATGGTCCAATTTTCTTCATTTTCAGCTTCTTGTATGTTCCCCTTGGGAACCTTTCCTTCCTCAAGTGTGCCAGAACTAGATCACCAACTTCGAACTGAAGTTGTCTCCAATGTTGATCTGCTATGCACTTATACTCCTGATTTGAATCCATCAGTCGTTGCTTCACCCTGATGTGAAGTTCCTTTATCGTCTCAGCGAATTCTTCTGCACTAGCGCTGCTAGTAGCAGTCCATTCTGAATCCCTCAGTTCAGAAACCCCCCTCAGTTGCATCCCATATACAACCTGAAATGGACTTTTCCCTGTACTCCGATTCACTGAATCGCTGTACGCAAATTCTTCTTGTGGCAATATGCTATCCCAGCTGCTATGGTTCTCTGTCACCAGGCTCCTCAACAAGTCACCCAGACTTCTGTTGACTACTTCGGTTTGTCCGTCTGTCTGAGGATGATAAGCAGAACTAAACATCAAGTTATTCCCTAGCTTCTTCCATAAGGTCCTCCAAAAATTCCCTATGAATTTAGTATCCCTGTCCGAAACTATGCTTTTCGACAATCCATGAAGTCGAATGACTTCCTTGAAAAACAAGTTTGTGATGTGGGTCGCATCGCTGGTCTTCTGGCATGGAATGAAGTGTGCCATTTTCGAAAACTTGTCCACCACCCCAAATATTGAATCTGCACATCTTTGCATCCTTGGCAAACCCAATACAAAATCCATGCTTCCCAAGGCCTCTCTGGTATGGGCAATGGCTGATAAAAACTTGCATTCTGCTTTTTTCCTTTTGAATGATGACAAATCCGACATCTGCCAACAAACTGCTTGACCTCTGAGTGCATCCCCGGCCAAAAATATGACTCTCTCAGCTTCGCAAATGTTTTGTCATGGCCAAAATGACCTGCTAAGCCTCCACTGTGCTTCTCTTTTAACAGATTCTCCCTCATGGAGCAATTCAGAATACACAGTTGATTGCCTCTGAACAACAATCCTTCCTGGATCATATAATCTATCCACGAACTCCGATATCTGAGAACTAGATTCTCAGCTGCTTCATACACTTCTGCAAAATCTGTATCTCCTGCGTACATGTCCCTGAGATTTTCAAAACCCAATGTTTTGACTCGAAACTCCTGCAACAGCAAACATTTCCTGCTCAAAGCATTAACCACTTTGTTAGGAGTACCCAAAATGCGTTTAATTACAAATGTGAAATTCTGCATATACTCTACCCATTTTGCATGCTTCTGATTCAACTTCTCTTGTTGACTCACAAACTGCAATGCATGATTATCACTATACAGTACAAATTCTTTAGGGATCAAGTAATGCCTCCACTTCTTCAATGCCTGTATGATAGCATAAAATTCTTTATCATACGTGGAGTATTTCAGCTTTGCTTCATCCAACTTCTCACTGTAATATGTGATCGGCTTGTCGTCCTAACTTAAGACCGCTCCGGTGGCATACCCACTGGCATCACATTTCACCTGAAATGTCTTCTGAAAATCTGGCAACACCAACACTGGTTTCTCTATGATCTTCCACTTCAACAGATTGAAGCTCTTCTCAGCCTCAGTTGTCAAATGAAAAGACTTATGCCGCTTCTTGACAGTGTCCATCATTGCTGTGCTAATTCCACTGAAATTCCTGATGAATTTTCGATAGAAACTAGCCAAACCATGAAAACTTCTCACCTCGAAAATATTTCTCGGTGATGGCCAATTCTTGATCACTTCCACTTTATCCAGATCCATCCTCAACTCATTTGCCGAAATAAAAAAACCCAAGTAAATGAGCTCTGTCTTCATAAACGAGGACTTCTTCATATTAATCAACAGCTTCTCCTACTGCAACTTCCTCATCACAATGGCCAAATGCTTCAAATGTTCAGCCTTTGATTTACTGTAAATCAGTATGTCGTCCAGATACACAATGACAAACTTTCCGATGAACTCCCTTAAGAATTCATTCATCAATCTCATGAAGGTACTTGGTGCATTTGTCAATCCAAATGGCATGCCCAGCCATTCATACAACCCTTCATTTGTTTTGAAGGTTGTTTTCCACTCATCGCCTTCCCTCATGCGAATCTGGTGGTATCCTCTCTTCAAATCAATCTTTGAAAAATACCTTGCCCCGCTCAAGCAATCCATCAGATCATCCATCCTCGGCAGTGGAAATCTGTACCTGATGGTTATCTTGTTGATCTCTCTTGAGTCGGTACACATCCTCCAGCCTCTGTCTTTCTTCGGACTGAGTACTGTCGGAACAACACATGGACTCAAACTTTCCCTGACCAATCCTTTGTCCAATAACTCCTGGACCTGCCTCTTAACTTTCTCATTTTCCTGTGGCGTCAATCTGTACACAGCTTTATTCGAAAAACTAGCTTCTGGTATGAGAACAATGTGATGACTCACACTCCTCATTGGTGGCAACGAATGAGGTAATTTGTCCACTATGATGTCAGTGAACTCTTCCAGCAGTTCCTGAACCTCAACTGGAAAATCATCCACTCTTGTGCTAGTCAGAATAATCCTCGGCTTTCTGACCACAAAGAATTGTAGATCTTCTTTCTTCTCAACCTCTGTAAGAAGCTCCTTCCCACTCATGAGAAGTATTGTGCTATTTACATCCGGCTTCACCTCCTTATCCTTTATCAGAAGCAACATATGGTTTCTCCCATTTTTCTCCAGGGTATATGTGTTCATCCTCCCATCATGAATCACATTTCTGTCATATTGCCATGGTCTACCCAGCAATAAATGACATACATCCATGGGAGTAACATCACACAGAATATTATCATTGTATCCTCCTATTTTGAATTCAACCAAGCACTGTTTAATAACACTCACCTAGTGTCCCTTCTGTAGCCATGAAACTCTGTATGGACTGGGATGATCAATCGTCTCTAGCTCCAACTTTTCTACCATCTTGGTTGAAACAAGATTATCTGTGCTACCACTGTCTACAATAACCTTGCATACCCTGTCCTTGGTCTTGCAAGCTGTTCTGAACAGTCTGGTCCTTTGAACTAGATTTTCTACCTCCTTCTCAGGTGTCAAAAGGACTTTATGCATCCCAAGCGATCTTTCGCCTTCTGCATCTTTGGTCTCAGCATCCCGCCTCTGCGCTTCAGTGATGTGAGCTTCTCCAATGTCCCTCTTTTTCTCTGGACACTCAAATGACCTGTGCCCATTCTTTCCACATGTCAAACATGTGATTACTCCTCCTCGACCTCTTCCTCTACCTTTGGTACGAGGAAAAGTATTGGCGTCAGCATAATCTCCCTTATGGTCATTATGTTGCCCTCTCTATTCAATGTATGGTCCTCTCTGTGAGGTACCACCTCTTTCTACTCTCCCCTGAGGTTTCTTCCATTCCTCCTTGGGCTTCTGGAATTTCTCCTGGGAAACTGCCTTGCCTCTGGGCTGACTGCCTTGCCTCTGGGCTGCCTTGCCTCTGGGCTTACGGATCAGCTTTTCTTCGGCTTTTAGAGCCATCTGATAAGCATCTTCTACTGTCCTGATGGTAACCATGCTTAATTCATCCTGAATGTCATATCTTAGACCATTCAGATATCTGGCAACTTTCTCATCATCGCTCTCCCGATGACCTTCTCTGATGTTCAGTTGATGGAATTCTTCAGTGTATTCTTTCACTGTCATCAGTTTCTGTCTCAGGTTCTGCATCCTCCTAAACAGAGTAATTTGGTAGTCTCTTGGGATGAACTTTTCCTTCATCTTCGCAATCATTCGATCCCAGCTTTTGATCTTCTACTTGCCTTTGCAGCGTCTATCAGCTTGTAGCTCGTCCCACCACAATGCTGCATGTGCTTTCAATCACTTAACAGCGTTCTTGACCTTCTTATCTTCTTTGATATCCTCATAATCAAAGTAAGTGTCAAGAGCTCTTATCCAATCTAGCAGCTCCTCTGCATCCAGATTTCCTTCATAGACTGGAATGTCCATTTTCGCCTTCGCACCCATCCTGGAAATGGCTTTGATCAACTGCTCAGTTGATGCATCCTCTGCTGTGACCTCTTCTTCATGTCCAACTTCCTCTTCAACTTCGGAATCACTAAGATCCCCTGCACCAAATCCGCGTCTGTGAGATGTCTCCATCTCTTCAAGCCTTGCTCGGAGATCTCTCTTCTGCCTCTCCATTTCTGGATTTCCTGCCGACCTACCTCCTCTTCCCACCTCCCTATCTTCTGTATCAGGTGACTACCTTTCTCTCCTCAGTCGCATGGCGAATCCTCTTCTCTTGCTATAGAAAGCAAAAGATATTCCCGCTCTGATATCACTTGATGCAACGCGGCCCCTTCACCACCCACAGGTCGGAAGGTCCACGCGCCCACATAGGATCTTCTTTCCTTTCGGCCCGAAGAACATCAAGGGTTATTCTTATCCCTTACCCATAGATTCTCTTTGGCTTGATCCCCCTTTATTTAGCTGTCAGAGGATCGGAACTCGCAACTTCACAAATTCACTGTCTATCTCTGGGCTCTCAAATCCCCGAGACCCGATATGCCATTCAACGCTGACTTCCTCTTTGCCCTATCGGGACTTCGCTCTATTCTGGTTTCACAACTCGCGACACCAACCACTCGGGGTTCCAACCTCCGATACCCGATGTGCCGAAATGCCGAAACTTGCGATCTCGCTTCCTCGTGACTTCACCACTCGCGCAACCAAATGACTCCTACCTCAACAACCGATGCCCGAGGCGTCGAACCTCCGATGGTTTATGCCACCTGTCTTCCACTATCTCCTGTGGCCCACACTACTTCCACAGTTGTTGGGATATCGCACCTCGCTATATCGCGACTTTTGTTGCGTAGATTTGGAGTCTTACCTCACGAACTCCCAATATGCTGATACACGAGTAGAACCATGCTCCTCATGATCCCGATTTACGACTTCTTCCCTCTTGAGCTTCGAACCTCTCCACGCTCACTCGGTAACTTTCTTTCTCCTCTATGAGATCTAACGACTCACAGAACCTCGCAGATTCTCCATGGAGAATATAGACCATCTGCTCCTCTTCTTGCGCAATCCACGTACAAGAAGTGTCTCTCCGCGAGACTTACTGTCTGCTCGCCAACCTGCAGCGCTTTTTCGAACCTTCAATGGAAAATTCCCTTGCACTTATCCTTCGATGAATTCAAAGGCCTACTCCTCCTGAACTTGTTCTCAACTTCTCAAGTCCTTCGAAAGAATTCTTTGTCCATACTCCTTGCGGTAAATCTTCAACAACGTCTAAGTGTTTAAGCTTTTGACCCCGTGCACTCCTGCAGTGACAGTCTTCCAATCCCTTTACTCATAATCGCAAATCTGAAACTTCGTTTGGCCTGCGCACTCCTTGCACGACACTGTATCTCTACACTTCTGAGATGAATGAGAATAATAGCTAACTCTAATTGAACCCTTCTGTCGACGCACTCATTGTGGACAATTCAACTGCACTCCTTGTAGGAATCTCTTGGCTCAATTAGAGAAACAATTAAAACTGATTCACATTCCCTCTCAGACTTCTATTCAACCATGAAATCACATACACAGCATATAAAAGCAAGTGTATAACAGAAAGTAAACATTCATGAGCATAACATTAATGCACAGAGAAAACAACACATAACCATGAATTTGAATCAAAGCTCTTTCTATTAATTCAATGTCTGTACATGGGTGTTCTTCATACAATTCTCTGCTTGCTCTTCTCTCCTGAATGCTCTCGATGATAATGTTACAATATACAAAGGAGGGTGTCTATATCCCGTTTCCCTCTTGGACTTCTAAACTATCAAATCTATACTTAAACTCCTATATACCAACATTAACTAAATTAAATGTCGCCTATCTACCTAAGAACGAGAGCTATCCGCTCAAGGTCCATTACAATGTACAAGTTTTCTTCATTAAATCAACACATTAATGTTTAGCGCAACAAATATCAAGGTGTTTTCAAAATTTGTGTTGGCTCTACCCAGCTATCCTCCGCTTTCGCGTTGGCTCGCTTGATGAGTTGGCGATGCTCCTGCATTAGAATACCTACAACAGATGGATTAATGACAATTATATGATGAGATTATCTAAAAATTAAACATGCACCATGATAACATAAAAAAATTATATAGTATTAAAGAGCAATATTAGAATGCTACATACCACAAAAATGTGTTAGTCTAGGGGCATCATGAATTTTCCATAAAAGTATTCCACGGAATTTAAATTTCTTCTCCCCGATTGGTTTACATATGTCATGCATTGTGATGCCATCCCATAAATTTAGTAGCTCCTCAATAAGAGGCTCGATATAGACAATCATATCTTTAACCTGGTACTTAACTAATTGTTTGAAATTACACATAGTTACTATAGGAATGATATCATGTAATATATATAATTAAATAAATAAACAAAAGATATTATGCAAAAATTGAAACAAATGAAAATGTTACATTTAAAAAATTAATGTAAAAAAATACTTGGAACAATCATTGTCAACATTATGTGCTCCCTCTTTATTGACATCCAAGGAGGAATGTTATTGTTGATAGAAAAAATAGGCCACATTGAGCAAATACACCTAATATGTATGAATGGATTAACATCGTCAACTGCCAATAAAAGCCTAACATTACAAGGTTTATCTTTGAAATCTGCCCATTTTTCCCCAATTTCCTTAAATGCAGAACCATCAGCAGGCATTCAAAGAACACCATATCTAATTCTGTTATGTGCATGTAATCCATAAATTGGGCTATCCTTTCACACCTGAACAATCACTGCAAACGTTGAATTATGGGAATATGATGAACCTTTCAAGGCACCCTTTTTGTTACTTGATCGGTTCGATATCTCCTGATAAGACATTGCGAACATTTTGCTTTCGAAGCATGTTGTCCATAATATATAATATGGTCATTAGGACATGCATATATAGTTTGATAATTCATTCCAATGTATTTCATAATGGCATGAAAACCTTGATACGTGTGAGGTAAAATATTTGACAATGGTAACATAAATTCACCTAACAATCTACAACATAACAAATAACTAGTTAATGTAAGAATATTAATCGTAAAAATTTCATTCTTATTTTAGACATTAATTAACACTAAAAAAAAATAGAAAAAAAATCAACATTTATGTATAATATGAGATGAAACATATTACATACCTTAGGATTTGTGTCATACAAGTGTTCGACAAATTATTCATAAACTTTAAGTTCACTAGCAACAATGTAGCAGAGAGAATATTTTCTCTTGATCCTTCATAAAGTTGTTTATTTGCCTTTTATAATAGAGGTTCATCATAAATACCAACATTGTCCCCATCCTCATCTGGCTGCGAAAACAAATCTTGGATCATTTGATTTGTCCCATCATCTTTTTCCATGGGATAGTTAACTTGATTTTTCCCATCATCTTCTTCCATGAGATCCTCATTTTCTTGGTCATGATGTTCCTTAGCTTGTACAACATCATTTCTACTAATACTTGGTGCAATATTCTGCGGAAAGTTAGAGGGAAACTCTAAATTTATAATAGAAACAATCATGCAAAATTAGTGTATACTATAACAAACATTCAAACAATATATATACATATATATAATTTTATATAAAATTGAAAAAATAAAAAAAGATAATGAATATATAGCTAATTACCATAATAAAAAGAGATAATAAATATATATCTAATTACCATGGCACAATATTCATTCGATCCACCATCAATGTGCCCATATTTCCTACAATGTTTTGTAACTGTCGCTATTAAAATTCTTACGGGACATATGAGGAAACATTTTTAGTAGGGGAAATAACATCTACCATCACCCTTTTCACCCGCTTTACTTTTTTCCCCACCTCTAACTATAGTCTTCGACATTCTTCCACACAAAAACACCCTTTGGGAACCATCATTGTTATAGTAAGATTGTCTAAACATCTTCAAATCGTCAAATATTTATAGGTCAATTTAGGTCACCGTCGTTGCAATTGCAACAAATGCGACCTAAATATTTTTTTTTTCTTGCCTATTTATTTGTTATATTTAGGTCACTTTGCTGAACATGAGAATGGTTATAACAATGTATTTGGCACACTTGTGACAAACATTATAACAATGAAAAGTTAGCATCACTCTTACGACTAAAACACAATGACGCAGATGCACCCTCTGCCTCGACAGAGTCTCTACGTGACCTCCTGGTCTTAAGGATCCTTCGTTCAATTCATGAGCCGGAGCGTCTCTTTCGATTCCCACTGGAATCTCAGCCAAAATTGATCCACAGGTCCTTTGGGAACTCCCCCCTGTGTGAACAGCACTAGTCGCGAGCTCCTATCTCCCCAAGTGACCACAACACTATGACCAAGGGCCTAACCCAAAGTTGCTTGTCACAATATCACAATCTCACGAGTTTGTGAGTCGTGACTCCTGACTCTTCCTCTCTAATATCGCGATACCTGAGATCGTGAAATGGGTATGGCTCTTCCTCTATCAAATCCTTCCTTGCGTGACCTTCGGCTACGCTAAGTGCTAGTGCCTCTCACCTCTCGCACCTTTGCGAGTTCAAAGGTCCAACCTTGCCACCTTTCTTTCACAAAACCATGAGAGGCGATGTTGACTTTTCTCCTCTTGTTCTCACCACTCGTGACTTCGCGAGTTGAAGGGTCGATCTCACGTACTCTTATCTTGCGAATCCACGAGATGCGAGAGGTCAACGGGGTGTTGACTCTTTCCAATAAGTGACATGTGTCCACCTATTTATTTCCCCAGGCCCACCTTGAGGTTTTTCCATGTGTCTCTTATGCCTAGCTTCGGCACTTCGTGACTTCGCTTTCTGAAGCACTTCCTCCTTTGTATCCCGACACTCAAAGTTACAAGATCCCGAACTCCTTGCTACCCCTTATCACAACTCGTGACTTTGGGACTTTCAGGACAATAGTCTCGACCTCCTATCCACCGATATACCTAAATTTTGAAATTCTGACACGTCGTCAACGCAGGTCCTGCAATGGAACTTCCCGCCTTTTTGGATATCTCGAACTTCGCAACTTTGCAAATCTAGATACTAAGCCTTCAGCTCTTCAACCCATGAAACCCCGAGTTGGTCAATGAAAGTATGACCTCTGTGTTGGCGAATATGCCATCTATCCACTCTCATATGGACGGTCTTGATCCTCTTCACGACTTCGCCACTAGCGAAGTCGAAGGACTTCCTCTTCTGATCCCCGAGGTCCAAATCCCTCATATGGATGATCTCGTGACACAGATCCTCCCACAGACAAATGACTCAGATCTATCTCAGCTTCTCGCATTTTCTGGTGTCAAGTGTCTAGACTCTCATCCTCTGAACCCCCGAACTCTCAAGTGTCGATATCCCGATATCACCCCTTTTGAGACTTCGCCCTCTGCTTCTCTATGCGTGAGGTCTAACCCTCGTGCAACTCTCGATAGATCTTACGACTGTTGGCGATTTTGAATGAGATCCAATGTCTTAGAATCTCTTTGGCACTTGTGCTCCTCCACTGCTCCTTGGACGCGAAATCCTTCAAAGGTATAGATCTTTTCGGATCATCCGACAATGACTATTGCTTCTCCCGAGATTTGGTACTTTTCTTCCAACACTTGGAAGAATTCCAAATGTTCAAAGACCTTGACCTTTGTTTCTTTTCTCTGTGAGCTTCACCACTTTGAATCCTCACCTGCATGTATGAAATGCTACTCCCGCTGAGCTTAGCTCTCAAATCCTTGAAGGATTCTGACTTTTGTGCTCCTGCAGAGTCTTCAAACACACAAAGGTGCTATCCCTTCTGAGCTTCTCTAAGACTCAGACCTCTAAGGAAAATAATTCCTTCTTCCTTTCTCCTGCAGATGGATAATTTGGATGCCCTCCTGGATATCCCTTTACTCAAGCAACCTATTGCTGAGTATTTCAGGGTGTTCAACAACCCTGCGAAGATCCCTTAGTGGACTCTTCCCCAATCACAGAACTCAACAGAGTTCCCTTCTTCTCTGTGCCTATCTACACACTGTCTCAATTCCCTCCTGGCAAAGTATCAAGAATCCTCAGATGATTCTGACTTCTTAAGAACTCACAACAGAGTTCCTCTATGCACTCCCTTGCACCTACTCAATGCTCACTTGGAAAAACTTTACAGAACTCCTCAGAGATTCTATTTTCAACTGTGTTCTCCTCCACAACCTTACCTCTAAGGTCTTCAGTAACCTCAAAGTTCTTCCTCTGAATTGTTGATTCTAGTTTATGTGCCCTCCTGGCATGTCTTTGTCTGACTTCGCAGAGTTCAGAAGTGCATCTATGCACTGGTATCCAGAGACCGTGGTACTCTGTCATGCCCTCCTAGCATGAAACCACAAAGAACCTCTCTAGCCTGAAATAAAAAAAACTCTCTGCAAATCTCTAGAATACATCTACAACATAAATTGAACACACAAAGATATTCACATAACATATATAATATGCAGGAAAAACTGCTCTGGTTTATATTAATCAAAATGTCTCTTGACAAAGGTGTTCTGAGCGCGGACTGTAACCAGGTATCGGCTCCTTTTATTCTTCTCTCTACTCACAAAATCTATACCATGAGATACAATTACAATAATGAAAGATATTTTACATTACGGGGCTCTTTGAGCTCTTCCCTCCAATCTACCTACCCTATTCAATTCCATTGAATGGGTTGTCTAGTCCAGAATCAGATCTAGATCTCAGCCCTACAAACATTAAAGGCCTATCTACTCTACGCCTGTGCAAAGCACGACTTCACGGCTGACCAGCCTAAACATTAAATTACATTCAAATTCAAAATGGAAGATGAGGGCTATGCATCTCTTTAGCTTTGAATGCCCATGCTGACGTGGATGGATGGCTGGTTGGCTGACATGGAGAGATGCTCCTGCATCACACAAGTTTGTCGAAATTGAGACAATAATCCACCATCTTGATGATCGTCCCAAAACCAACAATATTTTGTGTCCATCGATAGAGTGATGAATATGGGGTGGATTTATATCAAAATTGAAAAATTGAACTTTTTCTCTTGAATTTTGCGACGAAAGAGTACTTTTGTCGCAAGTAGTCGTCATATTTATTCCAATATGTAGTAGTGGTTCCAGATTTTGTTGTGATGGTCAAGCCAATTCATAATGTTCTTAATAAAGATCATTCTTTTTCTTGGATAGATGATGTCAAAGATGCTTTTGAAGAGATAAAGAAAGCAATCAGTTCCGCAGCAGTTTTGGCGAAGCCGAATTTTGAGAAGGAATTCACAATATATACTAATGCCACTGAAGAGGCAATTTATATTGTTATTATGCAAAATGATGACCAAGGAAATGAAAAACCAATGGCTTACATGAGTCAAAGTTTGTCTGATGATGAATTTAAATATTCTTTTATTGAGAAACATGCTTTCTCTCTTGTTAAAGATGTTGAAAAGTTTCACCACTTCATATTCAGTAAGCATATGTTGGTAAAGGTACCTTTACCTACTATCAAGTTTTTTCTCTGACATACTTATCTTTTAGGAAAGATTACACATTGGCTTTCTAAGATCCAAGAGAATGAATTGAATATTGTGAATTATACCACTATCAAGGGACATGATGTATCCCTCCACTTAGCTTAGCATGATGAGAATGGTGAAGAAATTGATGAAGAAGATAGTCCCTTTCATCTCTCTTTTACATTGATGATCAGATCCTCCCTATGTCTAAACATCCCTAGTATAAGAATTTGGTTTATTATTTACATAACCAAAGATGTCCAGTTAAATTAGACACTCATGAAAGGAGAAGATTACATCTTGAATATGCAAGGTAAGTTATTATAGGAGACTTCTTATTTCGAAGATTTGTTGATGGTGTGTTGTTTCACTGTGTAAACAATGAAGATGAAAATAAATTGTTGCAAGAAGCTCATGGTTCTTCAAGTTCTGTCATTCATGTAGGAGGTCATTTTTTTGCAAAAACCACTTCTTTCAATATTATTAGAAAATGATACTATTGGCCTTCAATATTTCGTGACTCTTATGTTTTTTCGAGATCTTGTGGCAAGTGCCAAAAATTTGTTGGGAAAGAACGCCTTTCAGCCATGCCATTATTGGGTAAGTGATTTTATTGGTCCTATTTATCCTCCTTCCTCAGTTGGACAAGTTTTTATTTTGACAACCATAGGCTATTTTACAAAATGGGCTGAAGTTGCCCCACTTAAGCATTCCACAGATGATCGGGTAATTTCTTTCCTTGAAAATAACATTTTTTCCAGATTTGGTCTTGCATTGGAAATTATTATAGACAATGGTCCTTCTTTCATTTCTGCTAAGCTGACTGAATTTTTATCTAAATTAGGGGTTAAAAATTTCACCTCGTAATATTATTGTCCCCAAGGAAATGGGTAGGTTGAGTCTACCAACAAAAATCTAGTAAGAATCATCAAAAGGCTCATCAAAGACAAGTCTCGTCAGTGGCACACTCTCCTCACTTACGCCCTCTAGGGAGATAGAACTACCACCAAGGTAAGCATTGGTTGCACTCCTTTCCATATTGTTTATGGTCAAGAAGTCCTCCTTCCAACTGAGCTGGAACTTTTCCTGAAGGTTAATGCTACAGATCGAAGAATTAAATTCTTCAGATGTTTCAAAAAGGATAAACATGCTACTAGCTTTGGAAGAGCAAAGGATGATTTCTTTGGATAAAATTAAAAGGAGACAACAAAATGTTAAGAAGTATTTCAACAAAAGTGTCAAGACTCTCAAGTTTAAGGTCAATGAATTTTTTTTTCTATGGGATTCAGCTCACGCTGATAGGGGAAGACATTCACAATTTCAGAAATTATGGCTGGGTTCTTTCAAGATCGCTTTTGTCTTAGGTACCTATTCTTACGTTCTAAAAGATTTATAGGAGAGATTGTTTCCCTACAATACTAACGGTTATGACTTGAATCATTATGTGGAACCAACCTGAAAATGTCTAACACGGTTTGGATTTTCTATATTTTAGTAGTCTAGCTCTGCTTTCAGTTTTCATTCTTTTTCTTTTCTTCTTACAACAATTGATTTATGTTTTATGTTTTAAGCATCTCCTACTACTTTTACATTTCTTTTACATTCCTTTCCATATTTTTTATTTTGGCTGAGAATAAGATATTGGATCAGTTATGCCACAATAACACTCCTAAAAGATATTTTTATTCAATAACAATCAAGCTTACACAGCTGTTATGATGTTTTCCCTCAAGACATACTTGGATTTTTTATCTTCTTTCACTTCTGTCTTATAAAGAGATTGGTTATCTCCTACTTCTTCTTTCCATTTCTTCATCCATTTGAAAAATAAAAGAGCAGGTCCATTATTTTTTCTCCTTGGAGCAAGAGCCAATTTTGGTTGAATGATTATGCATACAGGGATAAACCCCCTCATACTTAACATTTTTTATGAGTTATTCTGAAATTCCCGATCTTTTTTCCATTAAATATGCTCACGTCCCCCTGTTGCATAATTATTTTGGTTATATCTTCTAAATTTATTATTCTGGTCTGAGAAATCATGAGTTATGAGTTCTAAATCTTTTGAAAACAAATTTCCCTATGGATTCGTCTGTTTGTTGACGATTAAAATCGAAATGAGGATTTCACCTGCAAAGTATTGTTTAAGCCTATTAACTATAAGCTAATAATATATATATACTAGTAGGTGAGACGCCCTTGTAGGTTGGAGGATCAGATCTGGGTCTTATTTGGTGTTTTACTGTTGTTTAGCACTTCTTACAGAATTGAGAATGATTGATTATCGATGTAGGTCCTATTCATGATAGATGGATGAGGGATAATACATATTTGTTCTCTTTTTTTAGACTTGAATGCCATGATGGCTTATGATATATGTTGTTGTCATTTCTATATGTTCCTGGATTTGTTACTTTGACACCTGGAAAAGACACATGTTAGTAACGAAAAATAAAGAGCAATTGAAAATAAATAAAGCAATATAAACAAAAAAATGCAAAATGAAGGAAATGGTTTATACTAACATTTTACACTATATGCATTAAAATGATCATTCTAGATCCTAGCTAACAAATAATAGCTATGTGATTTATTGATTTCTATGGAAATATAGTTGTTATACATTACTGTATAGCTGTAAATGGTAATATGTGGATGGTGCTCTTGGAAATTAAGGGAATTTGATTTCAATGCATGGTTCAATTGAGTAAATTAATGGATTAGTGGCTGGTGCATACGAAGGAATTGAATGAGTTGAGCATGGAGGTGACGTGCATTTACTGCATGTCACTCCTACTCCTTCCACTGGCTGCCACCCTAGTTGGGCTATTGTTTCAACTGAGTTTGTTGTGGTTAGGTTTCGACTTTCAAGCAGGGGAAGAACCACTCAACCAATTCACGTTTTTAAGGTGCCCTTGGTTATAGGTATGCATTTTTGTCCATCCATGAATTTACTCTGGTTATGAAATACATAGTGGCTCTGTATGTATGGGTTCGTGCTTTCTTTAAAGTTTGGAAACTGTGTATTTTGGTGATATTTTTATGGATGATTGGTGTGGGTTTTCATTGCAGTAATGTGTGAAGTTACAATTTATTGTTTTGTTCTAAGTGTTAGCAGCCATAAAGGCTCTTTTTCATCCATGTTGGTTTGGTGGAGGGTTTCGTTTGGTCTAGACTAGACAATTTTCTCCATGCATTCGTATTACCATACCTGGTCATTTGCAGTTATGGGGTTTACTAGGTTTTTGGAATACCTTATTTCATTGTGCTTCACTTGGGTATGAATTCATTTATGTTTCTAATGTCACGCAGGGGTTTGTGATGGTTGTTTTCCAAAGGGATTTCTTAATGTGACTGTTATTTCTCGGCCCTGTGCTGTCTCAACATTCTTGGGTTGATTGGGAAGGCCACGAGGGTTATACCCTATGTTTTCTAGGTTTCGTTACAAAATCAAAATGGAGCCTTTCCCCTCTGTTCATAGTCTCTTCTATCATGGGTATTTTCACCTTGTCTGCGAAGACATTTTTGGTATAGCATGTGCATGCACCATGAGTCTTAGAGGTTTTCACCTGATGTCGGGAGTCGATTCCATGTCTCCCTATGTTGGTCCATAGAGCCAATCCTTGATTACTCAAAGCTCAATTTTGATAAAGGAAACCCTTTATGTCATGTTGGATACATGGTCGATGGTTATGAGTTGGTGATGCATTGTTGATAATGTTCTATTTTCAAATCATTTCTGTTGATTATCCTGAAAGTGGATTTTGGTTATAGTCACTACAATTGGTTATTATGACAATCAAATTGATAAGCCCAACATTGAAATTGGTTGGTTGAAGAATGGGGTTGATACACAATCACTTTATTTTGCATTAGGATTATTTAAATGCTTACATGGAATTAGTTTACAATTGATTAATGCACAATGATGCCCTACGCGTGATGCATGGTATGTGTGGTGTTCCTACAACATGAGTTAATGATTACTATGACTGTGTGTTCTTAATTTCTAAATGGTTTATTGTGATCATGATGATTATGGAATTTTCATCCATTATATATGTTATGATTATTTGATCGCGCCATAAGAGAGGGTCACAAGATTTTAAATTTGGTTTTGTTTCTTTTTAATTGAATTGTGTTGTGAAATCAGGCCTGTTGTTGTTGTCTCATTGTATTGGATGGATAGCCCAACATTTTGAATGTTTAGAGTCAAAGAAAATTCGACCTGTACAGTCACAGAAACACACTTGAATTTGGTAAAAGGGTTTGGTGTATCCCACCTAATAGCGTGAGTTGAAGTGGTTATTATTGTCTGTGTGATTAATTTGTCAAGTCAAGATCTTTGAAATTTAAAAATGGATTATGGTGTTAACTTCCCACTATGTATGTAAAATGAATACCATGATTTTTAACAGTGGTAGGAACAAATGTTGTGACAATATAACCTCATTTCAATTTAATTATTAAAATATAGAATTGAGCACGACCTTTGAATTGTATTTGATGATTGAAATAATTCATGAGAAGTGGTTGATTTTGATGCTTAACGGAATGGAAATAAGTGGTTCTTTATGCATTTGGTAATTGTTTTAAAATATTAAATGGATAAGTGATATGAACAGAGATCCCCTACATGCTGTTGTGGAATGCATATTGTCTTGTTTGATGACAATGTGTTAAATATTTGATTACAAATACGTAGCAAGTTAATGCACAAATTTTTTTGGACTATACACAGTAGTGGTTTTTTTTGGGTTACAATGGCCATTTGGTTGGTGTATTTCCTTTTACTGAATGGTTTTATGGATTACTTAATTAATTTTATGAACAATACCCACTCTCTTTCCCCACCATTATTTCACTTTTCACTAATTACAACCCTATCACCTTCCCACATTCATTTTTCACTTCATGTTCTAAAATTGATTACAGTCAAGGAGAATTTTGTATTGAAGCAATTGGAAGTTACATTTTCTTGGTTGGATCACAGTGATGTTTTATTTGGTCTGCATTACAGTTGATTATTTTTTGTCTTTGAGAAGTAACTGTGTTCTTTTCCCCTTCATTTTATCATTTTTCGCTAAATACAAGCCCCTAGCATTTTCCAGGACCTTTTGTTCACCCCCTTCTCATTGACAACAATTAAACAATTTATATGGATTGGATTGCATGAATCTGATATGTTGTTGAGCCAAAATCTATTTCATATTTTTAAAGATTTTTCATGTATGGTTGTTAAAGGAACTATTTTCTAATCAATATGGATATAGGAATGAGCTATTCAAATAAAAGGTTGAAAACCGAGGCCTACTATGCCTCTGTCAAAGAGAAAGTTGTTATTTCCCCTTACACATCTTCAAATAATTCTGATAAATATGTGTCCTCCCACATGCATTGGAAGGACGAGTGTTCTCACGTGATCATCAAGATTAGGCCTAAAGGCTCAACACAACAAAAGGCAAATTCAGGAAATCGAAGGGTGACAACAACAATCAAGGAAAGATTACATCTCAGAGTGGTAAATCCAACTTTTGAGTTTTTATTTTATCTATTGTTGATGACATTTGACTTTAGAAGTTTTTGGACAACATGTTTAATTTTTGGATATATGAGTAATTCATTTTTGAAAACAATGTCAAATATAAATGAGATAAATTCTCAAATGTGCATGTGATGATGGGAGTCACAAGGACAGATGTTCTTGTTTAATTGACTAGTTATGTTATAATTGTTAAGAGCTAGATGGGAGTCACAAGAGGTCCCACCTACTAGTTATTGGTTATTTAAAACACTTATTATGATTATTTGTTTCCCCCCCAACTAAGAAGTTGGTTGAGTCTTTAGTTAACTTAACTAATGAGGTAGTTCAACTACCTCAACCAATTATGATTTTCTTAAAGGAAAAAGGAAAGGGAGGAATAAAAGGAGGATAGAAGGAGAATCATACTAAGGTTTTCTCTTTGAGTTTATGTTGATATAGTTCAGTTTTCATTAATTCCATAATTTATCACAAGCCTAATTCCTTTTTATGATAGTAGGGTATTATTGTAGGAAACAAGGTTCATGGTTGAATTACATCATTGAAACACTTGTTTCTCAGAGGTGTTGATCTATCTTTGATAGTCTGTGTAGACTTGTCTATTTGCAAATTAATTTTCATGACTGATAAAGGCTATTATGCAGAGTCGAGTGGGAAGCAATCTATGGCAAGATGATACAACTTTTAGAGTTCATTTTTTGATTTTCTCTCATAGATCCTTTTGTATGTTTCATCAGGGATGTCTAAGTTTGATTTTGGTTCGAAATTTCTCCATGAAATTTTGTAAAAGGAATGAGTCTTTGGTGAATTGGAATGAAATAAAGGTTTTCTTTATTTCACATATATCTTGATTATCATCTTGGTGTCTTTACTTCTATCTCTACATTTATTTCAGCAACTATTATATTCAAAAAATCATATTTAAATGAATTTTCCAACAAGCTTTTAATTGTGAAAAGACTATCCTAAGCACTTGTAATCAATACGTGTTAGTTAGGATTTATTTTTGATGGCTATAAACATAGGGTGATATTCCTATCTATTTTTCTTTAGCCAAGCAGAATCTAAAAATGCTTGAGTAAGATCATTTCATATATTTTCCTCAACAGGGGGGGTGAATCAGTAATATCGGAATTTAATCCTTTTTCACCATAAAATGAAAGTGTTATATCAACGTAGAATTATTATCCAATATTTACAAAGTAAATAAACAATGAACAAATGAGAAATCATACACATACACAATACACCAGTGTTTTACATAGAAACCCAAAGCGGGAGAAAACCACATAATGCTTTTTCTTATATGTATTTAAGAATTACATTCATTGGAATAACTAACTTTCTTTTTTCTCTAGCTGCAACTGGAAGGAGGCTCCAACCCCCTATTTTCTCAGGCTACAACTCGAGGGAAGCTCCAAATCCCCAATTCTCTAGCTACAACCAAAATGAGGCTACAACCCCCTATGTTCTCTTACTACAACCGGAAGGTGGCTAGAACCACCTGTCCTTTCCCCATTCAATTGCCTCAAAATATAATTAGAATGATGGAGACATTGTCACATTATCACTGTGAGGTATACTATTATAAACATGTACCAATCAACCTATAACAACTTGTACCAAACAACCTATAATCGACCTATACCATAAACAAGTGCATCAACCATGCACCAACTTGTACCTCAACCTGTACCAACAATGAGTGCATCAACCATGCACCAAATATGTATCAATCATTCATAAAATACACATAAACTATGACTCATCAATATGTACCAAAGTCGTCAACTATACACTTCATGTATATGCCAACTTATCAACTACTTGTCTCAACCATGTACCCAAAATGTACCTCAACCAAAATCCCACATCAACTTCATTAGTCAAATCTGATTTGTACCTATGTCATAGACCTGGTGTATATGATCAAATACCTATAAACCTTCCTTAACTTTAACAACAAGAGACTGGTATTTTCATCAAATTTTTCTTTAGTCTCACATGATTATTTTTGGATTAGTCAACAGCCCTAACTTGAAATAATCATAACTATGAACCCATAATGAATAAAAGGAGTTGTAGAAAAAATGGCATACCTTGTTGAATTCTGGCTTATTCTGGAGATCGAACTTGTAGAGAATTCCCGCCATGAAATATTTTTTGTATATATCTTAAAATGGTACACACAACACTAAAAAATCTACTATAACCAATACATCTAGTCTTACTAAATTTGGATCAGTTATAAAGAAGTTATGATGTTTTTACCCAAAACACATGTTTTGGACTATTTTCAGGACTTGCCAGAAACCCTATTTTCCACGGAGTATAACTCCACAAATACAATGATCCTGGGCCAAGGAGGCCACCTAGGGGAATTTCCACCTATGGCGCACAAGTCGATCACCTAGGCGCAACACTTCTTCATCTTTTGATGAGGAATTAAATATATGTAAAATAAATGGTTCCCTTGGTATATAAGGTGAACTAGGACTAAAATAAAGCATTCTTACCTTTTCTTCAGAATCTATGTGTCTTGGTTGTTTTCTTTTCTGAGTTTGAATTTTACATTCATGACAATTTCATTTTTAGGGTTTCTGAAGAATAACCACTGCGCCTTCCTTCATGGCTGCCTCCCGGTGACACCATTTTCCATGCTTCCACCTCTGAGAGAAAGCTTATCTCATTATCTAGCCGCTCTCCTTGAGAGAAAATCATTTCGTTCAAGTTTTCTGAGGCAAAAGGGAGGGCGCACCAACTAGGTTTGCACCCTTGCTAGTTTCTTCTTTGTGGGAATGAAGTGAGTGTGCCCTCTTCCATGGCTACACTGGGCTTCTACCACTAATCCTTGGAGGTCACTCTGAGATCAACAAAACCTCTTGGCCACTCTCAGGTCACCCCGACCTGGATCCCCATTTTCTTAGTCACCCAAACTAATGGTGTGCCCTTGTTCGTATTTGCACCCCTAAGGAGATTTTTTGGTGGGAAGTCGAGCTATGGATTGCATGGTCACCTTCTCCTGTAGATCACCTTATTGGGAATATCAATTGGTATCAGAGCCTCAAGATCCATGGAAAATATTTCGATCTTGAAGATTGAGCCAATTTTTGTTTTTTGGGGTTTTCATGAAATAATCCAGAGTTTGCCCATTCCAGGGTTTCCTTTTTATGAAAGAATATCCACATATCTCATAAGACCCAAGGGTTCCCACATCTCCATTTCCACAGAGAGGATCTCCACATATCTAAAAAAGTACATATCTCTCCCTTTAGACCAGTTCGAGATCTGTTGCCTCGAGGTTTTGATTCCACTGTTCTGAAAACAGAGTCCATTGTTCATCACTGCAACCTGGGGGTGACTTTTCTCATCAATTGGCCACACAATTACTCCATGCAAAGATCCTTTGGCAATCAAATTAGAATCCAATACATCAAATCTTGTCCAAGATATTGCCTCCATCCTCAATGAGCTGCTCAGAATGCAACAACAAAACAATCCAGATCCATTCTGGTTGGACACTCGAATTCAACTACCCAAGTTTGCTGGGAAAATGAATGGTGAAATGGTGGATTCTTGGATCCATAGCCTATCCACCTATATCAATACATGTACAGGCCTTACCAAGGAAAGAAAAATCTAGATTTCCTCCTTGCAATTAGAAGGACTGACACAAACTTGGTGGGATACAAAGAAAGAGAAGACCACATTTATGATAGATATTGGGGATTCTCCAGAATCCTATACTTTGCAACCCATCAAAACCTGGGCTCGACTTTTCGAAGATGTGAGAAATCACTTCTACTGACTTGGGTATGTGTAATCCTTATGGATCAAATGGAACCAACTTTGAAAACTCCCTTCATAAGGAGTGGAAGGCTACATAGACTTCTTCTGCAATATGCAACTCTTACTTCATGTTCCAGATCCAGAAGAGGTACTCATATTAAAAATTGTGGCTAGTTTATTAATTCAATTCCGTCGAGAAGTAGGTCTGTTTGAGAATCCAAATTTAGATAAAACATTTCAAAGATCTTTGGCTATAGAAAGGAAAGTTTCTCCTAGAGGTCGTATTCCTTAGTCCTGCCCTTACTCCAACCCCCTCTCCTCTCAACCATACAGCTCCCATCCCTTAGACCTCTTTCCACCTCCTCAGACTCAAAACCCCACGCCCAATACAACTACAAGAACACCCTAGTGCTCATTCCACAAAACTACTTCACACAATTTATTAGATTGTTGAATCCTCCAAAATATAAAAACCAACAAAACTCTACTCAATGATCTCATTTCACCTTCCCAAGTATAAGATACTGAAGAAGTTCCTCTCGACAATCTGTAATGTACCTCAAAATTTACATTAAAAAAAATAAAATTTAATTGGGTACTTTGAGTTGATTCTGTGTCATTAAAGTTTCAGTCATTCGTCAACCATAATGTTCAATGAACTTATTGCCTTTTACTTCTCTATCCTATTTAACATATTGAAGCCTCTTCCTATTTATTATTGAGTTATATACAAACATAGGTACATAGCCAGGGATATCCTATTTCATTGCAACTTGGTATTATCTACCGTTTTCGTTTCCAAATCCCACTTTATGATAAGGAGATGTAGCTACTTAGAATCATCATCATATTAATTGCAATGGTTGTAGATGTAAGGCCTTATAACATTCGTTCTGATATATATATATATTATTATAGGGTCTACAAGAAGGGGTTAGCATTATTCAAAATACTTTTAAATAGACACTATTGGGTATAAAATCGGACACTAATTTGCACCATGAAATAAGGCACGCAGAGGTTAAACTTAGTAAGGTTAGGTTACCATCGTGCCATTGGGAAATTTCCAATGCCTAACGATATTAGACTATCCACTTCGGATGGTTAATGCGATGGTGGTTAGGTTCAACACATAACCAATATTGTAAGACTAAATAGTAACCCTACATTGGCTACCCAGTGTACCTTGTCATTAATATTCTAAGCAACTGATAGAGGTCGGAACCATCTTGCCTTAAAGGCCTGTCTGCAATATTTATGGAGTTTTGAGATGAGTCTATTCGGTTAAGTTCTAGGCATGTGTGCCCTAATGCAATGTCGACAACTTGCCATATTCACATGGCCCAAGTACGAATACCCCGTCCCCATTACTCCATATGAAAGGTCATTCCAACGCTTTCACTTTCATTCTGGTTTTTGGTTTGGTGAAGGAGAAAGAAAATGTTGAAGACCATTTTATATTTGGCTTTAGCATCGTGGTCTTGACTTTGTGATTCGGCCCCTGTGCCCGATGGGTGGTAATCTTGGAAGGAATTTCTCAACGAGCAGCTCTGTGTGGGGTAAGTTTGCCCTTGACTGTTCTTTTATTTATGCATTCATCTCTTTCTACCTCATCAAGTAGGTCTCTGCATGCTATTGTTTCCCAGTCAGTTCCTCGGTACCATTCTTGTTTTTTCTTCGAGGTTACTATAAAAAGGGGCATGTGGTACCCTAGCAAGGTTTTGGTCTTTTCACAGTTTTATTCCCTTTCTCTATACTAGCCTTCCTGTCGAGGTCAAGCTATTCTCTTCTTGTGGAGGAACTTATCACGGTGTCTGTTAGAAATGTCCATTCGAGATATCCTATTTTGATTGAAATGTTGATATTGGCCTAGTTTCCTCCATCGGTTGGTCTCTCATATGACAGAGTGTCGTGCCCTGGTTTTCCCTTACTTGTTTAAAATTTCTGTGTTTAAAATAAGTGTTGTCTAGTGTTATTATATTAGTTAGAAGCGATGTTCTAATGGTCGTATGCGGTTTAATCCTTTATGTTTATGTTTGAAAGGTCACATTGATTTCATATTTACCCTTACTTTATGCTCCTTATACGCATATCATTCCTGCAATGTTTCTTTGGATTAAAATCTGGTATTCATCGCTAATGATGGGCCCCTTTGATGTGCGAGGGTACCCATCCGGGGGTCATGATCTCCTCTTCCCCTTTCGGTCTGGGAGGCACATGGTTAGCACGATGGCGAAGGTTATGGAACCTTCCACTATAATTAAGTACATCACCAACCCCTTTCTACTTACGTTTTTTGTTCCTTAAGTTAATCATATTATTCCTGTTGGATAAATTTTAATGTTTTCCCATTACTTTGTGTAGGTGTGGTCACACCGAAGCATGGTGACAGTCAATTCACTCCTTAAAGAGGTATTCGGGTTCCAGCACAGTGCCCTTCCATCTATTTCAATTTTACATACACTGATGGTCAAGGCTATGTCCCGTTCCTAATGTTTGAAGATTTTTAGTTCCAAGTTAGTTGATACAGGCTATGCCCTGATTTGTATAAACAGTTTGGTACGAAGAAAAATACGCCAAGCTTGCGCCTGGTTGGACTTGTGATATTTAGACATTCGTTCTATTTAAGTAATATGATCATTATGTTTTGAGTGATACTTTGTTGTCGATATGGGTTCAAATCTTTCATTTTCCATGTTCAACACTTTCTTCGATATTTCTGAAAAACGGTTTATTATTATAGATTTGAATTCTTTTCTTGTGTTATTCTAGTTAACTTTCCAGAATTGAATCTCACTGTTGATTACACAGTCTCTTCCCAAACCAATTCGGCCATGCACAATGGTAAAACCTAGAACTAGCCTAGTAACAAATGCACCTAAGGGTTTTGTTTTCCACCGGGATTGTGTGATGACTTCCAGATTTCATTTATGCATCATATACTTAAATATATTTGTCCGATTGAGATTGTAATAGATTTAGATTTCCAGAATTCTTGTTTATTTTCTTTTCATATGTTTACTTTAATCCTTTATATCCACAACACTGCCTTGCCCTGTTTAAACATGAAACATCATGGCTTCGCTATACAAAATTACTATTTACCTTCTGTTTTATACTAAAGATATTAATCAAGCCTATTATCAGTCCACTCACCAGAAATAAATAATATTTTTACTACGACAGAAGTTTGTGGTTATACTGTAGGTGTGCTTTTGCTTAACAGAGTCATCTCTAATTTACTATTATAACCATACTGATTTGCATACACTCAAATCTTTCTGTAATTGATTATGTGTAGTTTGCGGAATTATTTCCCTACTTATATGTTTATATATCTACCTAGTTCTTCCAGATTTTGTTGTAGTCAGTTTACTCCAGCGTCATTATTCCACTGTTACATAACGCCCATATAATATATATATATATATATCTGTTCATAAAAACAAATACCTATACAGGTCTTCATGCATATAAAATAGTACCTCAGTGATATAGGGTGTATTTACTTTGAATTTGAATTGTATATTCACTAGAGTAGGCTCACTGTATACTATAATCATCTACAGGAATATAATTCGCCATAGAAATTGGCAGGCGTGACTTCACTCACGTTATGCAACCAATTTTATTTCCTTTTCCTCAACAAAAAATTAATTAAGAAGATAGAGGTAGTCTGTGGTCCATTCTATTATGCGATTAGTAACTTTACAGGTCTCGTCTTACTGGTTAATATATTCAATGACCTTAATAATTACTTAGCATCACATCTAAATACATAAGTCCAGTTATAGCTAATGATTAGGAAATAAAATGATAGATCTTTCCACCACAACATTCAACCAGAATTCATACATAGAAGTAAACATATTGTAGCACATGACATTTAACTAGGATATGTTAGAGTTACATATCTGAATCAAATTTGTGGGATGCCAAAGGGAATAGCCATGTTCCTCCCAACTGTAGAATAGGGAAGCCAATCTACTTGCCCGATTGACCCCCAAGCCTGACCATGAATCCATGAAGGTGAATTGAAATCTCCTCTCCAACAATATCCTTTAATTCTAGCAGAATCCCCCTTGCCTCACACTCACATAGTAGTTCTCATAACAACAAGGAAAAGATCAATAGTCTCCTTTCCCAACATATTTGGCAGTGTCCTACCTCCTCACATATGTTATTTATTAATTTGCCTGGGACTTTTTCCCTCCCTTGGAAATTTTCGCAGCTTTCTAAATCCTTGATTTTTAGGAGCTATCAATGGCCAAATCACTGATTTTCCACTTGTAACAATCAGCCTAGATTTGATTCCAATGTGTTCCCCACTCATGGAGTCATGGTCAGCTAAATTTAACATGGCTATTCCATTTGTCCTCCTACAATCAATATAAAATATTATGTTTTCATACAAGTGTCATAGTCAAATAGTTAGTTGGGTCAAATCAGGTCTTTTCCCAACAGTCATAATAATTAATTACAATCATCAAATTTGAAATTCAGAATTTCCATAAATGGCAAAAATTTTCCAAATTCAAATTTTACTAAAAATGGAATGAATTTTCAGGAGATTTAAATTTCAAAAATATTTTATTTTTTTGGGACGTCCCATCCTTTCACCCTTCAGTAAAACACTATCCTCAATGTTCATTCCTTTCCTGGAAAAAGATTGGAGGAGATTTCTGCAAATCTCCCTCCAACTCTCAAGTGGCCTCCTCAGGACTAAAGTGCTTCCATTGCACCTTTACTTGAGCGACGGCTTTGTTCCAAAGTGTTATTTCTCTCCGGTCCAGAATGTGCAGGGGTTCCACTTGGAACTCACCTTTGGGTTCCACCTACACCAAGTTCCAATAAATCATATGAGTAGGGTCATGAATATGCTTTTTCAACAAAGAAATATGAAAAACATTATGAATTTTCAGATTAGCTAGGAGTGCAAGTTGGTATGCTACGGGTCCAATTCAAGCTAGTATCTCGAAGGGTCCACAAAACTTGGGTGCCATCTTGGCACAATTTCCTAACTTCAATGAGCTTCTTCAAGCTTTGACCTTTAAATAAACATGGTCTCCCACTTGGAATTCCAAGTGTCTTCTTTTATGATCTGCATAGCTTTTTCTGTTTATCCTGTGCTTCCTTCAAATTTTGTTGTACCTTCCTTACCATGTTTTCCATTTCTTGGAGCATCTCTGGTCCCACCATGAGTCTATCAGCCGGGTTATCCCAGCTAATTGGAGTCATACATTTTCTGTCGTACAGTATTTCGGTAGGGCTCAATTTAGCCGAAGTCTGGTATCCATTGTTATATGCAAATTCTACCAAGTGTAGATAGTCTTCCCATTTGTTCGGTTTTGTTCTTACGTACATGCGGAGCATATCCTCAATGATTTGATTTATCCTTTCAGTCTATCCATCTATTTGCGGGTGATAACTCGTACTGAAATTCAAGTTATTATTTAGCCCTGCAACAATTCCTTCCAAAAGGCGGATGTGAATTTTACGTCTCTATCTGAAATCACCATTTTATGAATACCACGCAGTCTAAAAAATTATTTCATGAATATTTCAACAATGTTTATATCTTTAAAAGTAGACTTTGCAGGAATAAAGTGTGCAGACTTACTGATTTTATCAATTACAACCATAATAGAATCATTCTCTTTCTGAGTTTTAGGAAAAACTATTATAAAATCCAGCGATATGGTCTCCCACTTCCATTCTGGTACTGGTAATGGTTGTAATAGGCCGGCTGGATGCTGGTGTTCAGCCTTAACCTGCTGAAAATCATGGCACCTAGCTAAGTATTCTGCTATTTTGCCCTTCATATTAGGCCAATCAAATAGTTTTCTAAGTGTGGTTATCATTTTCTGGTAACTTGGATGGCCAAAATAAGGTTTCTTATGCACTTCGTCCAAGACTATTAATTTTAACTCTACAGAATCTGGTAAATAAAGCCGATTTTTAAATCATAGTAGTCCATTCTTGTCGATACTTAGATCCGTTTTATCTGAGTTTGTGGTATTGTTCTGTAATTTTTTCATTACCTTAGTGTAATTTCCATCGTTAATACCTGTTGTGCTTATCCTTTGTTCCAGATCACTTTTGGCCCTACTGATACTTATCTTGAATATCCCATGGACTCTTCTGCTTAAAGCATCTACTACTTTATTTTACTTACCCTTGATATGTTTGACCTCGAAGTCAAATTCACTTAAGAAGGCTAGCCACCGTGCTTGTCTTGCATTAAGGTTTGGTTGGTTAAACAAATATTTCAGCCCGCTATTATCCATTAATAGTAGGAATTTTCTGCCCATTATGTAATGTCGCCACATTTTTAAAGCGTGTATTACTACTGTTAATTCTAAGTCATGAGTGACATAATTTCGCTCGTGTTCCTTTAATTTCTGGGACTCATAACAAATAACGTGTCCTTCCTGAGTTAGGACACCACCTAGTCCTTCTTTAATTTCATCCAAACATACCATGAAGTCTTTATCGAGGTTTTCTACTTTCAATATGGGTGCAGTTGTCAATAATCCCTTCAATTTGTTAAAGCTATCTTGGCACTTTTCTGACCAGTTAAACTTCGTTCCTTTCTTTTGTAATGAAGTGATAGGGTAGGCTATCCTGGAAAACCTTTCTATAAACCTATGGTAATATTCGGTGATTCCCATGAATGACTGTATCTCTACTACATCGTTGGGCACCAGCCATTCCATAATGGCTTTTGTCTTTTCCGAGTCTATGATAATGCTTTCTGCTAAAATCACATGTCCTAAATATTGTATTTCTTTCTGATAGAAGTCACACTTGTCAAATTTGGTGTACAGTTTTTTTTTCTTCAACGTTTGTAGAACTATCCTTAAGTGTTCATCATGTTCTTCTTACGTTTTTGAATAGACTAGAATATCATCGATGAATACTACCATGAACTTGTCTAAGTACTGACTCAAAATACTATTCATCAAACAGATAAACATGGTTGGCGCGTTAGTGAGTCCAAAAGGTATGACTACAAATTCATAGTGTCCATACCTTGTCCGAAAAGATGTTTTTCTTATGTCCTCATCTTTTATCCTAACTTGATGATAACCGGATCATAAGTCCAACTTTGAAAAGATCTTGGCCCCACCTACTTGATCAAACATATCATTTATCCTTGGTAAGGGGTATTTTCTCTTAATAGTCATTTTGTTCGGTTGTCTATAATCGATACATAGTCTTGGACTACCATCTTTCTTTTTCACAAAGAGGATTGGTGCCCCCCATGGTGAGACACTGTGTCTGATATACTCTTTGTCCAATAATTCCTGTAACTGTATTTTTAATTCTGTTAGTTCTGGTAGACTCATTTGGTAAGGTGCCTTTGAGATAGGGGATGAACCTGGTAGTAGGTCTATGGAGAAGTCTATCTCTCTTCGAGGAGGTAATTCTAGTATCTCATCCACAAACATGTCTCTGAAGTCATGTAGGACAACAAAATCTTCTAGTTTTGGCTTATCATCTTTTCCTAGCAGATTCGTTACTTGGATGGCATAAACTTCACATCTCTTCCTCATACATTTCTTGAGTTGCATTGTTGAAACCCGTCTGACTGATACCGGTTTTGGTATACCTTGGGCTGTTCTAAAAGTGCCAAAATTGTCCTTATAGCTAAATATATTTGTATAGCAATCTATTACTACTTTATGTTGTTCCAACCAATCCATCCCGATAATCATATCATAATATCCTAGTGGTAGGATGTTCAGATGGGTCTTTATATTTTGACCATATAAGCTGAACTCACAATCCAAAACAAACTCAACTACTTTTCTTTTAGTACCAGTCGCTAATTGTACAAGCCATGATTTTCCATGCTTCAGTTTATTAAGTTTGTTTGACTCTGCCACATTAGGTGTAATATAACTTAACGTAGCTCCAAGGTCAATTAAAACAGAAATTCGAGTATCATTGATTTTACCTTTGATTTCTACCACTGAGGACTAGTGGTCAGCTTGTAGACCATCTATGGCTGCATTTATCCAATGTAGGCTTTTCCCCATGTCTCCCACCATCAAGGCTTCTTGTAGATTATGAAGAACAATTATGTTTGTTGAACTCAAATGTGGACAGTTCCTCCTTAGATGAGGCTCTCCACATTCCCAACGCTTTAATGGCTCGCGAGGGTTGTCTCCAAACTTCTTCATTCCCAGGTTTACCAGTTTACCACTGCCTTGTATATTCAAATGGATGGAGTGAAAATCCTTTCTCATATTTTTTTTTTCTATATTCCGATAAGGAGTTGGTTGGTACCCCTTCTTCCTCTAGTTCATTTGCTCTTATTTATTATCCTTCCAGGCTTTGGGAAATTCTACCCGCTGTTTATATTGATCGTAGCACATTCGTTCTTTCCTGAATACTTCGCTCAAGGATTTGGGGTTGTCAAACTCAATTCTTTCCTTGTAGGACTGTGGTAGACAACCTAGAAATCACTGAATTTTTACCTTATCCTCACGGATGTACGGTACGAACCTTAGAATTTCCATAAATTTATTTATAAGGTCCTCCATTGTCATCTGTCCAAGTCGTAACTTGTAGAACTCTTTTTTCTTCCTTTCATAGTAACTTTTCGAAAGGTATTATTTCTTGAAATGATTTTTAAAGGCAAACCATTCCAACTGCTTCTCCTTTAGGCCCTTGGCCAATTTCAGATCTTGCCACCAAATGTTGTCCTTCACTTTCAGATTGTAGATGGCCATTTTGACTTTCATGTTGCTGGAACAGTTGTATATCTGGAAGTATTTTTTGATGTCCAACAACCATGCCTCAACTTCTTCTCTCGTCTTGGATTCTCCATCAAAGGTAGCTGGTTTAATCTTTTTAAATTCTCCTTTGAGGTGGTCTACTTGTTTTCTTTTTATGTCTGATTTAGTTTTTTCTTCAGCTGAAGGTGTTCCTTCCGACGAACTATCTCCTTTTTCTATTTCTGGCTATGAGTTCTTGGAGGCCCTTTTTCTAACTTCCTCTTTGTGGTTATCATCCTTTGGGCTTTTCTTTGTCACTATACTGCGCAATAGGACTTCATTTATCTCTTGTTGTTCCTATTGTGCTTTTTTCAATTTTTCATTGTCTGCTTTGAAAATATGTAATTCAACAATAAGGTTCCTCATTGTTTCTAACACTTCCGTGGGTGAGCTTCCATCACTATTCTATCTTGGATCTCCAAGGTGTCCTTGTTGCGGGTTTTCTCCCATTCTGATTTCTACATCATCCTTAGCTTCCATAATTAACACAAAACATAAATAGCTTTATGTTTGTAACCATAAGATTTTTATTAGTTTTACATAAATCAGAATATATATACTAAAAAACTATGGTGGTCCTGTTCATGTCCAGTGTTCTAACCTTTTTTCTCTGATACCATATGTAATGTACCTCAAAATTTACATAATTTTTTTTTTTTTTAATTGGGTACTTTGAGTTGATTCTGTGTCTTTAAAGTTTCAGTCATTTGTCAACCATAATGTTCAGTGGACTTATTTCCTTTTACTTCTCTATCCTATTTAACATATTGTCACTTCTTCCTATTCAATATTGAGTTATATATGAACATAGGTACATAGCTAGGGATATCCTATTTCATTGCAACTTGGTATTATCTATCATTGCAACTTGGTATTATCTATCATTCTGATATATATATTATTATAGGGTCTACAAGAAGGGGTTAGCATTATTCGGAATACTTTTAAATAGACATTGTTGGGTATAAAATTAGACACTAATTTGCACCATGAAATAAGGCGCATAGAGGCTAAACTTAGTAAGGTTAGGTTACCATTGTTCCATCAGGAAATTTTCAGTGCCTAACGATATTAGACTATCTACTTCAGATGCTTAATGCGATGGTAGTTAGGTTCAACACATAACCAGTATCGTAAGAGTAAACAATAGCCCTACATAGGCTACCCGGTGTACCTTGTCATTAATATTCTAAGCAACTGATAGAGGTTGGAACCATCTTTCCTTAAAGGCCTGTCTACAACATTTATGGTGTTCTGAGATGAGTCTATTCGGTTCAATACTAGGCCTGTGTGCCCCAATGCAATGTCAATAACTTGCCATATTCACATGGCCCAAGTACAAATACCCCATCCCCATTACTCCATATGAAAGGTCATTCCGACACTTTCACTTTCATTCTGGTTTTTGGTTTGGTGAAGGAGAAAGAAAATGTTTCAGATCATTTTTTGTTTGGCTTTAGCATCATGGTCCTGAGTTTGTGATTCGTCCCTTGTGCCCGATGGGTGGTAATCGTGGAAGGAATTTCTCAATGGGAATCTCTGTGTGGGGTAAGTTTTCCCTTGATTGTTCTTTTATTTATGCATTCGGCTCTTTCTGCCTCGTCAAGTAGGTCTCTGCATGCTACTATTTCCCGATCAGTTCCTCGGTAGCATTCTCATTTTTTCTTCGAGGTTACTGTAAAAAGGGGTAGGTGGTACCCTAGCAAGGTTTAGGTCTTTTGACAGTTTTATTCCCTTTCTTTGTACTAGCCTTCCTGTCGAGGCCGATCTATTCTCTTATGGAGGAACTTATCACGGTGTTTGTTAGAAATGTGCATTTGTGATATCCTATTTTGATTGAACTGTTCATACTGGCCTGGTTTCCTCCATCGGTTGGTCTCTCAGATGACAGAGTGTCATGTCCGGGTTTTCCCTTACTTGTTTAAAATTTTTGTGTTTAAAATAAGTGTTCTCTAGTGTTATTATATCGGTTAGAAGCGACATTCTAATGGATGTATGTGGTTTAATCCTTTCTGTTTATGTTTGAAAGGTCACATTGATTTCATATTTACCCTTACTTTATGCTTCTTATACGCATATCATTATGTGCGATGGTACCCATCAGGGGGACACAAGCTCCTCTTCCCCTTTCATTCTAGGAGGCACACAGTTAGTGTGATGGAAAAGGTTATGGAACCTTCCACTATAGTTAAGTACATCACCGACCCCTTTCTAATTACGTTTTCTATTCCTTTATTTAATCATATTATTCCTATTGGATAAATTTTAATGTTTTCCCATTACTTTGTGCAGGTGCAGTCACGTTGAAGCATGGTGACGCTCTCTTCACTCCTTCAAGAGGTATTCAGGTTCCAACATAGTGTCCTTCCATCTATTTCAAGTTTACATACACCGATGGTCAAGGCTATGTCCCGTTCCTAATGTTTGAAGATTTTCAATTCCAAGTTAGTTGATATAGGGTACGCCCTGATTTGTATAAACATTTTGGTACGAAGAAAAATACGCCAAGCTTGCACCTAGTTGGACTTGTGATATTTAGACAGACGTTCTATTTAAGTAATATGATCATTATGTTTTAAGTGATACTTTGTTGTGGATATGGGTTCAAATCTATCATTTTCTGTGTTTAACACTTTCCTCGATATTTCCAAAAAATGGTTGATTATTACAAATTCAAATTCTTTTCTATGTTGTTCTAGTTATTTTTCCAGAATTGAATCTCACTGTTGATTATATAGTCTCTTTCCAAACCGATTCATCCATGAACAATGGTAAAATCTAGAACTAGCATAGTAACAAATGTGCCTAAGGTTTTTGTTTTCCACCAGGATTGTGTGATGACTTCCAGATTTCATTTATGCATCATATACTTAAATATATTTGTCCGATTGAGATTGTAATAGATCTAGATTTCCATAATTCATGTTTATTTTCTTTTCATATGCTTACTTTACTCCTGTATACCCATAACACTGCCTTTCCCTATTTAAACATGAAACACCATGGAATCACTATACAAAATTACTATTTACCTTCTGTTTTCTACTACAGTTATTAATCAAGCCTATTATCAGTCCACTCACCAAAAATAAATAGCATTTTTACTACGACATAATTTTGTGGTTATACTATAGGTGCGCCTTTTCTTAACAGAGTCATCTCTAATTTACTATTATAACCATATTGATTTACATACACTCAAATCTTTCTGTAATGGATTATGTCGATTTTGTGGAATTATTTCCCTACTTATATGTTTATATATCTACCTAGTTCTTCCAGATTTTGTTGTAGTCATTTTACTCTAGCGTCATTATTCCACTATTACAGAATGCCAATATAATATATATATCTGTTCATAAAAACAAATACCTATACAGGTCTTCATGCATATCGAATAGTACCTCAGTGATATAGGGTGTATTTACTTTGAATTTGAATTGTATATTCACTAGAGTAGGCTCATTGTATACTATAATCATCTACATGAATATAATTCACCATAGACATTGGCACACGTGACTTCACTCACGTTATAAAACCAATTTTATTTCCTTTTTCTCAATAGAAAATTAATTAAGAAGATAGAGGTAGTCTGGGGTCCATTCTTTTATGCGATTCGTAACTTTACAGGTCTCGTCTTACTGGTTAATATAGTCAATGACCTTAATAATTACTGAGCATCACATCTAAATAAATAAGTCCATTTCTAGCTAACGACTAGGAAATAAAATGATAGATCTTTCCACCACAACATTCAACCAGAATTCATACATAGAAGTAAACAGATTGCAACACATGACATTTAACTAGGATAAGGTAGAGTTACATATCTGAATCAAATTTGTGGGACGCCAAAGGGAATAGCCACGTTCCTCCCAACCGTAGAACAGGGAAGCCAATCTACTTGCCTGAATCACACCCTAGCCTGACCATGAATCCATGAGGGAGAATTGAAATCTCCTCTCCAACAATATCCTTTAATTCCAGCAGAATCCCTCTTGTCTCACACTCACAAACTAGTTCTCATAACAGCAAGGAAAAGATCAATAGTCTCCTTTCCCAGCATACTTGGCAACGTCCTGTCTCCTCACATATGCTATTTATTAATTTGTCTGGGACTTTTTCCCTCCCTTAAGAATTTTTGCAGCTTTCTAAATCCCTGATTTTCAGAGGCTGCCAATGGCCAAATCACTGATTTTCCACTTGTAACAATCAACCCAGAGTTAATTCCAATGTGTTCCCCACTCATGGATTCATGGTCAGCTAAATTTAACATGGTTGTTCCATTTGTCCTCTTGCAATCAATATAAAATATTCTATTTTCATACAAGTGTCATAGTCAAATAGTTAGTTGGGTCTGCCCAATAGTCATAATAATTAATTACAATCATCAAATTCAAAATTCGGAATTGCCATAAATGGGAAAAAATTTCCAAATTCGAATTTTACTAAAAACAGAATGAATTTTCAGCATATTTAAATTTCAAAAATATTTCATTTTTTTGGGATGTCACACAATCCCACAAAAGTAGATCCGTCATTGACTCTAATGACCTGGGAAGATTTGAATGCATCCACCCAACCCCTCTTCACCCATAACTACCAAATCAAAAATGCCTTGGCTTTACTGAATATGGACAATGGAAGCTAGAAATATTTGTTATATCAAGCCCTTGTCAACCTCCTTAATCTTGTCACCACTCCACATCCACAACCCTATCAACTTGGATGGGCCCAAAAGGATGGCCCTCACCTCCTAGCTTCCAAGCGTTGTTTGGTCACTTTCGCCATAGGCCAATTCAAAGATATTGTCCTCTGTGATGTCTCCCCCTTGGATTATGTAGATTTTCTGCTTGATATCCCATACCAAACCCAAAGAAGTGATATCTATCTAGACAAATCTTGCTAGTACAAAATTACCAAAAAAGGCCACACTTATATCTTAACTACAACAAAACCCAAACCCCCTTCTACCAAATAACAAATCTGACATGTACACTTAAACCAATCTGTCTCTCTATTTGGTGCACCCAATAACACCAAACAATATAGTGCACCTTGTTCCTGAAACTATGACTCCCCTCCTCCATGAGTTCGTAGAGGTATTTCAACCTTCGGAGGGACTTCCCCCCTCCTACCACATTGACCATTCCATTCATATCATCCTCGTATCTACCTTACCTAATGCCCCTACTTAGCATTTGGCCCCAAGAAAACAGAGGAAATGGAAATACAACTGACTGACCTCATCAACTCTGGCCACATCCAACCCTCATATTCTCCCTGTGCTTCTGTCTCCTTTGTCATCCCTAAATGAGATACCTCAGAAATGCGCCTTGTCACTGATTACTGAGCCTTGAAGAAAGCCACAATAAAACTCCATTAACCCCTTCCCAGATTGAGGAACTACTCAACACCCTCCAAGGAGCTAAGTGGTTTACTAAATTGGATTTGACAACCGACTACCATCAAGTTCGAATGAACCGATATGATGTTTGGAAAACAACGTTCAAGCCCAAATTTGGTCTTTTTGAGTGGAAAGTCATGCCTTTCGGTCTCACCAAAGCCCCAACCACTTTCATGAGGCTTATCAATGACATATTCATAACACATTTGGGTCGATTTGTGGTCATCTACTTAGATGACATTCTCATCTTCAGTCAGACATGGGACACTCACATGCCACATGTTTGACAAGTTCTCCAAATTCTCCAAGAACACAAGTTGCAAGTCAAAGAGAAGAAATCATATTTTGGTCAGACTTCAGTCCCCTATCTCCACTTTGTGGTTAGATCAGAGGGTATTCAACTAGATCTAGCTTGCATCCAAGCATTGAAACAATGGCCTCTACCTTCTTCAGCTAAGGAGTTGAAAATCTTTTTGGGTGGTATCAATTTCTATCGTAAGATCATTCCCTCTTTTTCAAATCTTGCTCGACCTTTGCATCAACTCTAAAATACTTCTTCTACATTGATCTATACCAAATAAGAAACTACTCACTTTTCTCAGCTCAAAGACACCCTCTTCTCATCCCATGTTTTACATCTGCCAGACCTCTCCCATCCCTTTTAGAATGATTCTGACACCTCACAATATACTATTGGTGTCGTACTTAAACAGGGAGGACACCCCATTGCTTACCACTCTAAAGCCCTGTCCGAGGCAAAGAAAAATTATAGTACCTATGAAAAGGAATTTTATAGTCTGGTGCAAGCACTCAAACAATGGAGGCATTATTTGTTGGATAAAGAAACCATTCTGCATAGTGACCACCACCCTTTTATTTTCATCAACTCTCAATCGAAGATTTAGGAACAAAGGAACCTTAAATGGGCCTCCTACATTCAACAATTTCACTTAGTCATCATATACAAGAAAGGGACCTCTAATAAAATGTCTAATTTGCTAAGTCAGCCTCCCACTTGAGTTATTTCCATTCTAGAAGTACGTTGTGATACTTATGACACATGCAAAGATCAATATTCTACTGACACCAACTTTCAAGAGATTTGGGAAGCTTTGCAAAGCCCCGTAGTGATCAATCAGACCCCCTTACTAGACTACACTATTCGGGATGGGTGGCTATATAAGTTGAATTTGCTATGCATTCCACACTTAGAAGATGGCCTCTTGCTCATCAGAGAAGCACATGCTTCAGCCTATGGGGGCCACTTCAAGACCACAAAGACCACCCAACATCTGCAATGCTATTTTCATTGGCCTACCATGTAGCCTCAAGTTGCAAAATTTATCAGAGCTTGTGCCTTATGCTCATAATCCAAGCCATCCAACCGAAAGTATGAGTTGTATCAACCACTGTCGCTTCCTTCTTGGCCTTGGGAGTCAATCTCAATGGACTTCCTAAGTGGACTTCCGACGACCCAAAAGAAACATGATGAAATCTGGGTAGTGGTATGCCGCTTCAACAAAATGGCACTTTTTATCCCATGCACAAAGACTACTACAACAACACAAACAAAAAAACTCTATTTTTGTCATGTCTGGCCCCATTTTGGCCTCCCAAGCAGTGTCATCTCAGACAAAGATTCTCGCTTCCTTAGTACATTTTGGAAGACCATATGGGAACTATTGGGGTACCACCTCAAGTTTTCTACTGCATTCCATCCTCAAACGAATGGCCAAATAGAGGTTGTCAACAGAGTCTTAGTGCATGGTCTCCAAACTCACTTTGGGTGCAGCAAACAATGGGACAATTACTTACACATTCTCAAACATAGCTACAACAAGGCAACACATTCTTCTACAGGCTTTTCACCTTTTGAAGTCTACTTGGGCTTCCAACCAGCATCTCCAATTGAGCTTCCACTCACTTGGGCTCCTCAAGGTACCTTCCATCAACAACAGGAACAACTGTCAGCTCAACGATTTCTCCAACAAATTGCACACCACCAAAGTGCAGTCACATCAGGAATCAAAGCATCCCAAGATCATGCCAAACAACGCCATGACAAACAAAGAACCTTCATGGCCTTTCAAATAGGGGATCAAGTCTGGATACACTTGTATAAGAAGCTCTTCAAAGGCCATCATCACAAGCTTCTCCCAATCAGATATGGTATGTATACAATACTCGACAAGATTGAATGAAATGCATATAGGTTGGATCTGCCACCACAACTGGGAATCCACAATGTCATTAATGTAAATCACTTAAAATTGTTTGAGCCTTCCCTCTTAGACTAACGAGTCACCATCACTCATCCAGTGGACAACATTCCTAATTTCCAACTCCCATTGGCCAAAGACACTATACTGGACACTCGAAGTCTCTCTACAAGACACCAGACTTACACTTCCTATCTCGTAGCCCATCAAGGCCAAAATCTAGCTCAGGAAAAGTGGATCACAATTGATGTATTGCACAATAGGCTTCTGCATCTTCTCATGGAAGCCGGGACGATTCCAGATCTAAACAGGGAGGAATTGGGCCAAGGAGGCCACCTAGGGGAACACCCACCTAGGGCACACAAGTCAATCACCTAGGTGCAACACTTCTTCACCTTTTGATGAGGAATTAAATATATGTAAAATAAATGGTTCCCCTGTTATATAAGGTGAATCGGGACTAAAATAAATCATTCTTACCTTTTCTTCTAAAGCTATGTGTCTTGGTTGTTTTCTTTTTTGATTTTGCATTTTACATTCACGACAATTTCATTTTTAGGGTTTCTGAAGAATAACCAGTGTGCCTTCCTTCACGGTTTCCTTCTGGTGACTCTGTTTTCCACGCTTCCACCTTTGAGAGCAAGCTTATCTTATTTTCTAGCCACTCTCTGGAGGAGAAAATCATTTCCTTCGAGTTTTCTGAGGCAGAAAGGAGGGCGCACCAACTGGGGTTTGTGCCCTTGTTGGTTTCTTCTTTGTGGGAATGAAGTGAGTGTGTCCTCTTTCATGGATGCACTAGGCTTCTCCCACTAATCCCTGGAGGTCACTCTGAGATTGAAAAAACCTCTTGGCCACACTCAGGTTAGCTCGTTCTGGATAACCCTTTTGCTTGGTCACCCAAACTAATGGTATGCCCTTGTTCATATTTGCACCCCTGGGGAGAGTTTTTGGTCAGAAGCCAAGCTGTGGCTTGCATGGTCATGTTCTCCTATAGATTACCTTCTTCGGCAGATCAGATCCACAAGATGAATTTTTTACCACAGATACTTGGATATGTTTCATCAAAGGCCTATCAATTTCACGGTCTTAATCATTCTAGAAAAAACGTTATTGCGAAAATGGTGAGATAACCTGTAAACAACATACCTTAGAAAGCATCATCAAAATAATTTATCCTCCCTTGAATTATGGCCTTCTTTTCTTCACCTTCCCTCTGAAATTCGGCTAAAATATCCTTTGGTTACCTCAATCACCTATATATATTCAATATGATTAAGTGTGATGTGAAATAAGAGAGCCTTGCCTCTTATTTATACTCTCCAAATATCTTCCTTAGAAGCATCTTCTAGGTCACTTAACCCATTTCTACATCACTTAGCTCATTTATAGGTCACTTAACCTATTTTCCTCATTTTTAGGGTTAACCACTTTCCATAATTATAAATTTCCCCATTACATTATCATTTAAATATTCCTCCTTAACTTTGCCACCTCACTTTATCATTTAAATAATCTTCTTTGATTTTTTCACTTCACTTTATTATTTAAATAATCCTTCTTGACTTTTTCACTTTACTTTATCATTTAAATAATAATTTATTCTTTGCAATCTCTTTGAATTCTTTGACCTTTTGGGGCTTCAAGCCAACATATGAGGGTTCTCCAACTTCGTAAGGCCATAACTCTCAAACCGTGAGGATTCATGTGACGTTCCACATACCACAAGAAATGGCATGACATGTAATATACATATATAATAGTATTACCTTCAAATATATTAAAACTCATACCATTATACATGAAACAACCTTGGTTCCATTACCCAAACCTTTGTGCAATCAGAATTTGCTACCAGGCTTTCTTCAAGGTTTGACATCAATGACAACCACCTTAATCAAGAATATCCCCCTTTGGCATTGATGGCAACACTCTGATGCAATACTAAAATTACATCATGCAATACTAAAGTTATATCACTCATGCTCTCCTTGGAAACATGCCTCTGTCCTATACATCTCTTTGACCATTGCTCCCCCTGGAACCATGCCTCTTTCCTCTGCATCTGATGAATCTCTCCCTCTTTGTCATCAATGGAAAATGCATCTATCCATATGGGGCTTCTCCCCTTGACTGAACCGTCCTCTTTATGGTGGTTCCTTGTATACATCTAAGACATATAAGATAAGCATTCAAAATCATTCATTTTGGAGTAGAAATAACTCTGATTCTCTGGTGAATATACTCAAAGGCTTCCCATGGACGTGGTTTTGTAAATATGTCTACCACTTGTTCTTTTGTGTCCACATACTCAACTCTGATGTTGTTTTATGCAACTTGCTCATGCAGAAAGTGATACTTGATTGGAATGTGCTTCGTCTTGGAGTGCATAACCGAGTTCTTTGAGATACTGATGGCGCTTGTATTATCACAACAGATTGGAATGGGCTCATCATACTCAACCTTCATATCTGTCAATGTTTGTTTCATCTAAAGAACCCATGTACAACATGTTGTTGCTGCAATATACTTTGCACCGACCGTAGATAGAGATACTGATGATTGTTTCTTTCTTAGCCATGATACTAAACACTGAACCAAGTAGAAATTTTCTCCATTGATTCTTCGTCAGTCATAAATACAACCTACCCAATCTGCATTTGTGTAGGCAATAAGAGATAGATCCTTTCCTTTTGGATACCATAATCCAAACTCTCATGTTCTTTTGAGATATCTGAAAATTATCTTCACTGCTAATACATGTGATTCCTTTGGTGCTGCCTGAAATTGTGCCACCTGTCCAATTGCCTACATTACATCTGGTATGGATGTTGTCACATATAGTAGGTTGTCAATCATTGACTTGTATTGCGTCTAATCTGTAGACTTTGAGTCATGATCTTTGCTTAACTTGCAACTGGTTTGCAATCTTCTATTAGGAACCTCTTTAGCATTTCTATGATATACTTGGTTTGAGATATAAAAATTCCTTAGTTTCTTTGACGTATTTGAAGTCCCAGAAAGAAGGATAGTTCTCCAAGTAAGGACATTTTAAATTCATTATGCATATCCTTTGCAAATTTTTGTCTTAACCTGTCATTATCACTACCAAAAATAATATCACCAACACAAAATTCAATTAATAAAATATTACCTTGACTTACCTTGATGTAGAGGTTGTTGTTTGCACTTCCTTTTCTGAACCCTGCCTGTTGTATATATTTATCCAGTGTAGAGTACCATGCTCTAGGAGCCTGTTTTAGACCATACAAGGCCTTCTTTAATTTTCACACATATTCTGCATTCTCTGACAACTGAAATCCTTCTGGTTGTTCAATGTAGACTTGTTCTTCAAGTTCCCCATTCAGAAAAGATAATTCTGATTCCATCTGATACACTTTAATATTTTTTGAGCATGCATAAGCTAAATGAAATCAGATTGGTTCCATTCTGGCAACTAGGGAAAATGTCTCTTCAAAGTCGATTCCTTCAACCTGTGCATATCCTTTACATAAAAATATAGATTTGTTCCTTGTAACCTGTCCATATTTATTCAATTTATTCTTGTATACCCACTTTGTGTCGATCACATTCTTATCCTTTGGTCTTGGAACCCATTCTGAAGTGCCATTTTTCTCTATTTGATCTAATTCTTGATCCATGGCCTTGTTACAAAATTCATCCTTGCTGGCCTCTTCAAAATAGGTTGGTTCAATCGTAGATGTGAGTGCTAGGTGTGTTTGTTCTGGTGAACAGATTCTTCTTCTAGTCTCAACTCCTGCATCTTTGTTTCCGATAATCTGATCTGAAGGATGATTCTTTTGTACTCGTCTGCTAGGTGTATTTGGAGGCACTTGTTGAACTTTCTCTTATGCTTCTGTCGGATTCTCTTCATCTTCCTCTTCTATTTCCTTTTCATCTTCTGCTTCTTCTTCGAAAAGTTGTTCCATTGATTCATTTTCTTCTTCCTTTGATTCTGGTCTGCCTGTTTCATCAATTGTTATGTTGATTCTTTCTACAACTTTGTTCAATCTCAAATTGTAACACTTGTATGATTTCCTTGTACTTGAGTAACCAACAAGTACTCATTTATCCACACGAAATTCAAACTTTCCCATTTCTCCATCTTCTCTTTTGATGTAACATTTTCTTCCAAAAAATATGAAGTGCTTCACATTTGATGGTCTTCCTTTCCATAGCTTGTAGGGAGTTTTGTCAGTGTTTTTTCTGAGAATTACTATGTTTTGAATGTGAAGTATTGTATGCACTGCCTGTGTCCAAAACATATCTTTCAATTTGGAATCCATTAGCATTGTTCGAACCATTTCCTGTACTGTCCTGTTCTTTCTTTCAACAACTCCATTCTGTTAAGGTGTCCTAGCAATGGAGAATTGCCTTTTTATTCCATGACTACTGTAGTAGTCCATAAATTCCTTTGAAGTGAGCTCTCATCCATTATCATATCTCAAGCATTTGATTTTTGAGTCCATTTAATTTTCAACCATTTCCTTGTATATCTTGAAGTTTTCAAAAGCTTCTGACTTATTCTTGAGAAAGAAAACTGCATTCATTCTTGTATAATCATCAAATAATAACATAAAGTATTTCTCACCTTTTAAACCCTTTGTTGTAGTTGGTCCAAATAGATCAGTATGCACAATTTCTAGTGGTATTGTCATTGAATATTCCTTTGATTTGAACCTAGTCTTTGTTTGGTTTCCTTGTTGACAATGCTTGCATAAAGTGTTAGTTGGTTTCATGATTCGAGGCATTTCTCTGACTTCTTCTCTTCTGTTGACTTTGGAAAGGTTATAAAAATGTATGTGACCCATTCTTCTGTTCCATAGACAACTTTCATCTTCCTTTCCTAGACAACACTTTTCATTTTCAATTTCACTTAATACATATATGTTTCTTAAAGCTCTTGCAACTATAGCAATCAATTTTCCTAAACCTTATTTTCTTATCTCACACTTTTGTGAATCGAAATTAACTTTATGACCTTGTTCACATATTTGACTCACACTTAGAAGATTATGTTTCATATCTTCTACTAGTAGAACATTTTCTACCTTGGTATTCTTGTTCCCAATTCTTACTATGCCTTTTCCAACGATTTTAGCTGAATCATCATTTCCAAAGGAGACTGATCCATCTCTTACCTTTTGTAATGTAAGAAACATGTCTCTATCACTTGTCATGTATTTTGAACAACCACTGTCAACATACCAACCACATTTCTTATGCTTAGCTTGTAGAGCGAGTGTGAATTCTTCATTGCTATATTGATCTTTCTTTCTTATCCATGTCCTTTTATGAGGTTCTTGTCTGTGACTATTGCTATTCTATTTCGGTTCTCTAGGAGGGACTATCATTCTGCAATCTTTGGCCATGTGTCCAAAATTGTTACATTTGTAACATTCCACTTCAGTGGTCAAAGATTCAAACCCGTTGTAACTTCTTCTCTATGTTTCACTAGGCCTTCTTGGATAACCCCTTTGTGTATGAATTTAAAAGTTGTTTGTGTTCTTGTTGTTAGCTCTACAATTCACAACTTTATGTACAAAATTATTACATGCATAACATAAACAAAAAAAGATACTTTGATACCTGGGAGTTGAAGATCTTTTGAAAGGATGTACTCTTATAAATTATTCTTCTTTCTGAGGCCTATCTGTCAGTTGTTGATTGTGAAATATGAATCTTCTCGGTGGAGGAGTTTCCCTGTAATCTTCCTTGTAGATATTTCTATCCCCCTTGATTGTTTCTACATAACGTTTTTTATATGTTTCTTGATTTGTTGTTTTGCATCTTGATCCTTTTTCTGTTTGATTGTATCCAAGTCCTGACTTGTCATGATGATATTTTTGATTGCTGATAATGTCATCCAAAACATTTGAGTTGTTCTGCATACTTTTATTTTGAATATCCTTTCTTAATGTGACAATCTCTTCTTCCAAATTTCCAATGATCTTGTGTTTTTCTTCTAGTTGTTCTTTGAGTGCTTCTTCAATTCTTTTATCTTCTTCTATTTGAACCTTCAAATTTGTGATCATTTGTTCTAGTTCTTGAGTGTATTCTTTCTTGTCTAGTTCTGCTTGTAGTTTCTTGTTTTTCTTCTTTTCTCTTCTGATAACTTCTATGGAACAACTTAAATCCTCTTGGTAGTCAACTTCCACCTCTTCAATTTCTTATTTTACTTCTTCATATTCTTCTTCGACTTCTTCATATTCTTCTTCGGAGTCTTCTTTATCAGAGTCTTCTACTACCATGAATAAAACTATTTCTGTCTTACTGTCACTAACTTCATCTTCATTTGATGATGAGATGTCTTATTTGGTGCATGATCTTTTCTTGAAAACTTTCTTTATGGTTATTTTTCCTTTATATGTTTGTTTTCCTTTTGAGTAGCCTTCATCATTTCTCTTTTTCTTATAAGTACATTTGTTAGAAAAATGACCAATACCATCACAATTAAAACAAATTAAAGGAATCTTACCTCTATACCTACTGTCAGTTCCCTTGTTCAGTCTTTTGACAAAGTTGGCCACTTCTTCATCATCTTCTAAGACGTCACTGTTGTTGCTATGTTCTTCTTTTTGCCTTCCCTTTTTCTTTGAATTTTTGGATGTTTTGAAGGCTACTTCTTTTATATCTGAATTTTCATGTTCAGTTCTCATTTCATATGTTGTGAAGATTCCATGTAATTCACCCATGCTTATTGAGTTGAGATCTGATATTTCTTCTAGTGATGATATCTTAGGGTCAAATCTCATTGGAAGAGATCTTAGTACTTTTTGAACAATCAAAGATTCTTCGATTTCTTCTCCCAATCCTATGATTTCATTTACTGTTTCATCAACTCGTAAAACATAAGCTACAATATTCTCATTTTCCTTAATCTTAAGTTGTTCTAACTGGCTTCTGTAAGTTTGAAGCTTTGTTCCTTTAACTTTTGAATCTCCTTCATAAATATTTTGAATTTTGTCCCAAATCTCTTTAGCGGATTTACAATGTGCAACTTTGGTGAATACCATTTCATTAGGACCATTCAGAAGTGCATTTTTTTATTTGGAATTATTATGACCGAGTTTCACTTCTTTATCATTTATTGGCAGAATTGTTGGTGTTGTGTATCCATCTACAATTGATTTCCAAATTTCAAATCCCTGTTCCTGTATATATGTTTTCATCCCTATGCTCCAAAATATATACTTCTGTCGATTGAACTATGGTATTCCATTTTTATACAAGTTGTTTCTCTCTATGATCTACCTTTTAGTGGTTAAACTGATTTCTAAAGGAACCTGCTCTAATACCAATTGTTGGATTAATGAGAGAGGGGGTGAATTAGTAATATAGAAATTTAATCCTTTTTAACCATACAATCCAAGTGTTATATCAATGTAGAATTATCATCCAATAACTGCAGAGTAAATAAGCAATGAACAAATGAACAATCATACACATACACACTACACGAGTGTTTTACATGGAAAACCAAAGCGGGAGAAAACCACATAATGTTTTTTCTTATATGTCTTGAAGAATTGCATTCATTGGAAGCAACAACTTCCCTTGTTTTCTAGCTGAAATTAGAAGGAGGCTCCAACCCCCTTGTTTCTCAGGCTACAACCTGAAGGAGGCTCCAACTCCCATATTCTTTGGCTACAACTAGAAGGAGGCTACAACCCCTTATGTTCTCTGGCTACAACCGGAAGGTGGCTACAACCGCCTGTCCTTGCCCCGTCCATCCCCCCTGAAGTAGAAGTAGAATGATGGAACCACTGTCACACTATCACTGTGAGATATACCATTGTAAACCCGTACCAATAAACTTGAACCATGCATCAACGAGTACCTCAACCTGTAATCAACTTGTACCATAAACAAGTGCATCAACCATGCACCAACCTATACCAAACAACCTGTCATCAACCTATACCATAAAAAAGTGCATCCAACCATGTACCAAGTATGTACCAATCATGTTTAAACTACTCATCAACTATGACTCATCAATATGTACCAACATCATCAACTATACACCTCATGTGTGTGCCAACTCATCAGCTACTTGTCTCAGCCATGTACCCAACATGTACCTTAACCAAAATCTCTCATCAATTTCATCATCCAAATATGATTTGTAACTTTGTAATAGACATGGTGTATATGATCACATACCTACAAACCTTCCTTAGCTTTCAAAATAAGAGACTAACATTTTCATCAAACTTTTCATCAGTCTCACATGACTAGTTTGGGATTAGTGAAGAAACCTAACTTGAAATAATCATAACTATGTACCTGTAATAAATAAAGATATGAAAATAATACACAATGTTATATAACTTGTTTAATGCAATTCCTCCAAGTTTCACTACTTGGAACCTCCCAGAAAAGGAGTTATAGTAAAAATGACATACCTTGCTGAATTATGGCTTATTCTAGAAAGTGACCTTGTAGAGCGTGCCCCGCATGGAATATTTTTTGAATGGATCTGAAAATGTTACAAAGAATACTAAATACTATACTCTAACCAAAATATTTTGTCTTATTTAATTTGGATCTGTTATGAAGAATTTATGACGGTTTTACCCTAAACACATGTTTTTGACCAATTTAAGGACTAGCCACAAACCCTATTTTCCATGGAGTGTAACTCCAAAAATACAATGAACCACAAGATTGATTTTTTACCATAGATACTTGGATATGTTTCCTCAATGGCCTATCAATTTCATGGTCTGAATCATTCTAGAAAAAAACATTATTGCTAAAATGGTGAGATGACCTGTAAATAACATACCTTAGAAAGTATCATCAAAAGAATTTATCCTCCCTTGAATTCCAACCTTGTTTTATTTACCTTCCCTCTGAAATTTGTCTTAGATATCCTTTTGTTACCTCAGTCACCTATAGATATTCAATATGCTCAAGTGTGATTTGAAATGAGAGATCCTTGCCTCTTATTTATAGTGTCCAAATATCTTCCTTGGAAGCATCTTCTAGGTCACTTAACCCATTTCTAGGTCACTTAACCTATTTCTAGGTCACTTAACACATTTCTAGGTCACTTAAGTTATTTCTAGGTCACTTAACCCATTTATACGTCACTGAACATATTTTCTTCATTTTTAGGGTTAACCACTTTCCATAATTAGAAAGTTCTCCATTACTTTATCATTTAAATATTCCCCCTTGACTTTGTCCCCTCACTTTATCATTTAAATAATTTTCTTTGATTTTATCACTTCATTTTATTATTTAAATAATCCTTCGTGGCTTTGTCACTTTACTTTATCATTTAAATAATAATTTATTCTTTGCAAGATCTTTGACTTCTTTGAATTTTTGGGGCCTCTACCCAACATATGAGGCTCCTCCAACTTCGTAAGGCCATAACTCTCAAACCGTGAGGAGTTATATGACATTCCACATACCACTAGAAATGACATGACAATACTATCCATATAGAATAATATTACCTTCAAATATATTAAAACTCATACCATTATACATGAAACAACCTTGGGTCCATTACCTAAACCTTTGTGCTACCAGAATTCGCTACCAGACTTTCTTCAAGGGTTGACATCAATGACAATCAACCTTAATCAATAGGTCCCCTGTCCCATAAATGAGGGGGTATCATACACCAATTTGTCTTTTTACTTAGCTATGACCTTAAAAATAGTTTATTATTATTATTATTATTATTATTAAATTCTAAATCATAAACCTTAACACTTATAACTACTAACCCCTATAAAACCTAACCCATATAACCTATAAAATCACTATTCAATAACTACTAATATCTATAATATTCATAATGATGCAGGAGCATCTCTCCACGCAGCCAACCATGTCATCGCACATGCATTCAAATGCTAAAAGGGAGGCGCAGCCTCATTTAATATTTGTTATGAATGTAATTTAAATGCTTAGGCTGTTGAGCCATAGAAGCCATGCCTTTTTGCAAGTGTTAGGTAGATCGACCTTTATTGTAGATCGGCTGAGATCTAGATCCAGGCGCTGGACTAGACAACCATTGAATGTAATTTATTAGAGTAGGTGAACCTGGAGGGAAGCGTTCGATGAGCCCCTCAGGTAAAAGAGATTTTCATATCTCATTTTGAGTTAGTATGGTTGTAGGAGAAGAGCCAGAGAGAGCTCGAGAACACTTTGTAAATTCAGGCATTTGCCATTGTTAATAGAACAGAGCAGTTTTTCCTGCATTTATGTATGTTATGTGGATGTCTGTGTGTGTTCTCTATGTTAGAAAAAACAGGACCGCGTAGAAATAAAATAAAACAAATGCAGAAACAAAACACAGAAGACACACAATACAAGAGAGACACAGATTTACGTGGTTCACCCAGTGTGGGCTACATCCACCAGAGAAATTGCCAGGTCCTTCCTTTATTATTATCCAGCAAATGAAGGGATACAATCTACAGCAAAACCCGCTGCAACTTCGTCTTCTTTCTCTCACAGTCTCCTCTCTCAGAATACAATATTCACCATCATCCATAGCCGCAATACATTTCCCTCATAAAAGAGGGTTGCCTTCTAGGGCAAAAAACCCTAACATAATCTGTACCGTTAGTTCTGCGACCTTATAATGAACGGTCCAGATTTACAATGAAATTACAATATACTTTTAAAAGGGAATTTTTTCTTCGGGGGCTTCACCCCCGAACCTCCGTTGGGGGCCCTCTTGTCCCCAGACCCCCCAGCTAAGGGGATAGGCCCCCCGGACCTCGCAGAGGGGGTAGCCCCCCTCTTCACTCCCCCGCGTGGAAGAGTGTACATACTTTTGGGGTGTAAATACTTCATGGGGTATAAACACGGTTGAAAGCAAGGACCTCTGAATTAGGAAGATAATCAGGCTCCACAACCAACAATCTCCCACTTAGGGACTGATCTCAACAACTCCACCGCTGCTGTATATGCTGGACTCTGAACTTTCTTGGACCTGACAAATTTCTCATCTTCATCTTCATTCTTGAAGACCAACTGAAACTAAGCAAGAACTCAGTTTCTCCCTGGTTACTCCCTTTGTTAACATGTCTGCAGGATTCTGGCTAGTGTGTATCTTTTCCATCTTCA